>LPNX010213757.1:192331-245705 GCA_001517045.1 Pseudotsuga menziesii
CGGAATTTGATTCCTCATCCAACGAGTACCCACACTGCATACTTTTGATGGACCCCTCTACCCCAAAAACAAGAAATACCTGAAAAATGTGATGATGACATCATCATCACATTTTTTCNATTATTTTATTATAACTATTATTTTATTATTTTAGCTATTATTTTATTATTTTCCTTAGGAGGCCCATTTTAGACCCAAAAATTCCTCTAATGTTTAACCCAATGAGTTCTACATCTTTCAGGTTTACCCGAGACATTGCTTTAGAAATAAAGGTTTCATCTATTTCTATAAAAGGAACAATAGATTGATTTTTAACTTATTCACATTTTTCTTGTGATTCTTTTTATCTTGCTACCAGCTTAGTTTTTAGGTCCTTCTCATTTTCTATCAGAATCTTAGCATCCTTTTCCCAATGTTTTTCTTTTTCTTCAAGCTTTAACTGCTTGGCATTACAATCAATCAATTCAGTGTTTAATGCTTCCTTCTCCTTCTCAAACTCTGTCAATTTAGAGGTCTGAATAAGTTGAGTGGAAGGAGTTTTAAATTTATTCTTTATCACCTGAACTTCTTTCTCTTTTTCATCAAGCAACTTTTGAGTCACTCCTCCTTTACTTAACTGCCTATCAACCTCCAATAGTTCCTCCTGCAATTTTTTTAATTTTGATTCAAAGGGCCTTGTTCTCAACCTCTTCTTTTCGTAGGAGGCCCTGAGCTTTCTTTTTATTGGACTCCAGTTTAGACACCTGTAATGTAGATTTAAGCAATCTTGTATATATGATATCATATGTTTCTATGTGAAGGTGTATTATATCTGTGGTACGGATATTATATAAGTTCACATTCACCTCTGATACCTTATTACCAACAGTCATGGCCAAAATCAGGGTATCTTTGGCATGATCCCTTACAGTTTTTAAAGTTGCATCTGGCTTTGGCAATTGTCTCACTTCCTTGTATGATTTTACTGGTTCATCAAAGGTTTCATTAGCCACTTCCCTGTAGGTATTCAACCACTCCTCTTTTGATGCATACTTATTTGGGGTTAATCCATCAAATACATATTCCTGAAGCTCTAGACCAGTTGTGTTGGATTTTTCCTACTACTTTTTACTTTTCACACTGCTTTTCTTCACCTGTACCATTTATCCCTCTTGTCCAATTTTCTGCTTCTTCGGTGTACTAGCAATGTCTGCTTCTTCAGTGTCCATGAAACCTACATGTTCTATCTTATTTGAATTTCCTGAAAAACTTATTAATGATGAAATATTACCAACAACTACAACTATGTTAGAAATATCCATTGGGGGAGAATTTTTTCCAGGTATGGATGAGACAAATTCTTGTTCCATACTGATATTATCTGGGTTTTTGTTAGGATAATATTTTGAATTAGATTCCTCTCTAAGTCTAGATACTTTAGTATGTTCGAAAGGCTTATTTTTGTTTGCATGTCCTCTTTTAGAGATTACCTGGTGTGGGTCATAGTTGATAGCAGCTCCCAAAGCAAACCCCATGCTTCTGAGAAGATTATCAATTATTGGTAGAGCATCTCTAATTTTGACAACATATGGCCCTTTCCTCCTAGGGAAATTTAATATCTAGACTCTTCCTAAAGTTTAAGATGTGTTCTTCCTCAACTGTAAACCTTTGTCTAAGAAATTCCAAAGAAACTATTCTAGTTGTCAGAAAGGATGGTGCACAAATCCATATAACCTTATAATTGTTTTAGACTCTAAAAGGAACCAGTCTCCTGTCCTTTTACTAGGGGGAAGTTGCAATGTTTCCTTCATCTCTGGAAATACCCTAGGCAATCTTCCCTCAAAGAAAATGTTGTATATTTCTGCCATCAAACAATTCATGAACTTGCAATAATCCTGGGTCATTTCATCAATGATTACCAACTCAGGAAACTGTAGGTTATCTTCATTATGTGATAAGAACATCTTCAGCAAAAAGGACTGGAATCTAAAAACTCTGGTATCGTGGAAGTTGACTAACTAAGAATGATCGTTCTCAACTAGGAACTCATCAAAACTTAAAGCAACAAGACTGGAAAGACTGACCTGGAAGTTCATACTCAATTTTGGCAAGTACTTAAGATAAACAAACTCAACAGTGACTCTGTAACATAACCATTAGTTTCTAACCCCAAAAATTGACTGGCTAAAGTTATACATGACTGGGTTTCTTCATTAAACAAAACTAGGTCAATAGGGTAAGATAAACTTATAACCTCACTATCAGGCTTTGAACATCACTTCAAAAAGGATTCCTTACACTCAGCTGTAGACTATTGGAAGAAATGTATGATGCTTTCGCCTTTGTAATCCTGGGCTAAATGAACAAAATCATCTAGGACAGATAGGGTTTTGTGGATAAAAAATACATGAATAGGGCAAAGGATCCTAGACTTAGGTTTATCCATGATGACTTCTTCATCCGTGGAATAATTATTCACACACCACTTGACAAATTAATGGAAATTGGGGGTCTGGTCAACATAGAAAAAATAAAATAAAGACTTGAAAACACCATGGGTGTCACTACCCTGGTCCTTAAGAATATTAAATTTATTTTTAGCCGTCTCAATTGTTTCATTCAGTAAAATGGTATCAGAAACCTCATCATTTTTGTCATCGAAGATTTTCTCAACCTTTTAATAGGAAACCCCTTACTCTTCACTATCCGCTGCTTCTACCACTTCTATTTCATCCACTTTTAGAAGTACTTGGAAAGTTTTAGGATGCCTACCTTGTTAATTAGCACAGTGTTTTGACTCATCCATGTTGGCACTTTGCACATGGTTAGGGTTATCGTCAATTCCAATGCTCAGAAAAAACAAACCTTTGAACTCCACGTAGGTGCTTCTTATAATTTTCTATGTTTCATAACCACTTTGCATCTCCTATAATTTATACCATAGATTGTTTTTCTTTGAAATCTAAGTCATTCATGTGCAAGATCTCAATATCGAGACTCAACATTATCAACCTGCACAACTTGATTCGGTGAAATCAATATCAACCATTGATTTGCAATTTTCCTTCATCAGAACCATCCAACTGTGAAAATATTTAACATTCCACTAATAATTTCAAATATGATCAATTGAGCAAATTTCGTTTGCAGAATGCACCTTATCCATCGATCAAAAGCTGACCACTATCGCAACCGTTGATCAACGTGGCCCCTACCACTTTCCGCAAATTTCAAAATTGAATTTCTCCGCGCTAGTTCAATCTAGGGAATTGTTTCCAGCCATAGATCTATCTCTTCTCACATCTTGTCTATCCAATATTTCCACCAGTTAACCAATTTCGCAAATCAAAAAACTTCTTTCGTCCGAGCATGTTCAATCTGCAGAATGCTCCAGCGTAGTTGATCTTACCTTGTATCAATCTCAACCCTTTAAAGTTGCACCTTTTTAATGGATTCTAGAAATATGAAAACTTAGTTTATTCCTTGCATCTCTGATCTGTGGAAATTTCTTTCCACCATTGATCTACAACATCTTTAATCTGAGCCATCGATATTTGACACCTTTCCCCTCCATTCCACTGATGAGAACATTTGAATTTCTCCTCCATGTTTCAAACAGTGAAATGATCCACTACCGTAGATCAAATCTATTTCTTCATCCAATGACCCATGTTGAAATATCATGCTAACCCATTAATCTAAAGGGGGCTTCCAAAAAAATTTCAAATATGATCATTTCCAAACCCTTCAATTAAACAATCCACAATTTCAAATATAGTTCTAATAGATTGGTTGGACATACATATCATTGGAATTCATAGGAATTTTGTTCCATATGTCTAGGCTTTCTTTTACCACCCATGGTTCAAATCTCAAGTCTCTAGACCCTCTAGTTTTGTTCAACTGTAAATTTGATATAGTTTCTCACTCTTCTCTCTCTATGGACCCATTCACTCATGGAGACACCATACCTATGATATTTTATTCTGTATATGACATGTATTCTGATATTCCATAGCCTCATGAGCTTTGTCACAGATTTATGAAGGTGTTTCATCAAATTGGGAAGAAGATTCATGATTTTATTCATGATATGGAAGATACACATGAGGAAAATTTTGTTGAATCTTTTGATGTTATTTGGGAAAGAGTTTGCAGAGATATCTATTCCATGGTTGATTATTCTTCTAGATCAGAGTATGCTTGCAGAAAAATACATTCTTATGATGCTCCGCCATCATAAAATGATGACCATCAAAGGGCATCTACACATGATCTTTGTCTGCAACACTTTGATGCATTGATGCATGATCTTGGCATCCACAGCATCTTCACCAAGTCCATCACCAAGAAGTGGGTCTTTTAGCTCATTCAAGTGAAGAATAGGACTGATTGAATACATTTTTTATCATCTCTATCATGTCCATTTTTTAGGGGAGGTTTTTTCCCATGCGGTTTTCCTCCTTACCTCGGTTACATGGACTAATAAAATTTTATTGTCAAAGGTGACTTGTGCCTTATTTTCCAAGGCCTTAATAAATAATTTGGTATAATTTGTACTAATTTAGGCTTAAGCGGGGGGGGGGGTTAGAGAAATTAATCTACCTTAGTACCATGATCTATACCTAGGAGGAATTTTCATTTGTCTAGTACTTATGTTATATGATCCGACTTAGGGTATATTTCTCAATATTGGTGTATTAGCTGATTTTTGGCTCATTAATTCATAGTTGAGGCACTCCACTTTGATCATCCTGATAGCTGAGGCACTCTAGTTTGAACATCCTCACATATCAGGTGCATGCATTGATTATAAACCACTTCTGCTTTGACTAAGGGTATTAGTGTGAATGTGGTTGTTTTGTGGCCTTTTTGGTCATTTATTGGCTCCTAGAGACTCACCCACTCACACATGTGTACTCCCATGCCTTTCATTCCTGCATTTATGCCTCCTTACATGTTCACACATGTATTTGTGACTGTTTGGTTAGGTTTGGGATCTTATTGGTCAACCTAAGGGGGTTTAAAGGTCAAATCCTATCTTGACACTTGTATGCATTCACATGGACTCCAAAGGCTCATGAATTTTCTCAAATGTATTGTAAATATGTACCATACACATATACAAGATGTACTGTAATATAATAATCAGTTATTAGTGCCATTCATATGTATTATTTCATTCTTTTTTGTTGTTCTTTTGCATATTTTGTCAAATACTTTGATTGTGAATATTTATCTAGCTCCCAGATCTCACTGTGAAGAAATTATCACACTATTGAATACCTAGATGGTTTATCCCAACACGTTTATTATCAGAACGAATTGTCAATACCCAATTTCTCTGCTCAGAGAACCCTACAAACTACTAGTAGTGATGCTCTACAGATTCTATGGAGCTAAAAATTGTCAATATTTCAAATTGGAATGGATCATGTTGGATGATTACATGGTAACTACAGGTGTGATTTTCAATTGGGTACAAATATTTTCTATCACTTTCAAATATTCCACTATCCAAGTGTAGAAAACCCAAGCAACTAAGAAGCCCTTTTTCTTATTTATCCACATATCTAATGTATGTGGTGTGTTCCTCATTTTATTTACCTACATGAATTTCCATTGGAAAAAAGATAAGCCTCTCGTACATATTTATTGTTTGATTTTATGGGAAGACTATTACAGAACACACTTATATGACATTTGTGACAGGTTTATTAGCATTGTTCACTTGACCATTTTTAAGAAGAATTCTCCCCAAATTTATGAGAATGCCCTATCTATGATAACTACTGTGTGATATTGGTACACCTTGGATCACTTCTCCTATATTATAATTTGGGGAATAAATATAGTTCACCTACTATCGAGGGTTGTTCCTAATAGGATGGCACTTGCAGAGGTTTCTTTTCAAAGAGACATAGATGGGGTTGACAGTCAAATCCATTCCAATAATAGGGGAGAACAGCCCAAGTTCCCATTGTATAATGGGCATTTAATGAGTCAGAATACAACCCATCAAAGTCTCATTAGAAAAACAATAGTGCAACTAAATATAGGGCTCATACAAAAGAGAATGCATGACCCTAAAGGCTTTGTCCTAGGAATATTTGCTCATGACCACCCAAAGAAATATTACATGCATGCGAATGAACCAGATGATTTTATTTTCCAATGAGCCCATAGTTTTGAAGAATTTGTTAGTAAGGTAATTGATTCAGGTTACAGAATTCTTATCTATGAAACCTAGAAGCAGTTAAAACTCAATTTGTTGCAAGAAAGAAAGATGTTTGTTTAACGGAAAGATAATGAAAGAAAGGAAGAAATGTAGAACCATATAGAAGCTAAAGGGAATATACATGCTCCTTTCAAAAGTAAAGAGAAACTACAATTGGAGAAGAAACAAGGAAAACAACATGCTACTAGTTCTTTTCTACTTCTCCCATTCAAAAGTTGAAAACCTTGATACATAATATCCTAGATACCAAGCTAAGTATTCATCTACCAAATCAATTTATCATGTTGATTTTGTTCCTAAATTTGACCCAAATATCTATATCAAGACTGAAAAAGATGATAGGTCAAGTGATTCACCTTCCCAAGCATCTACAAAATAAGTCATTGACCTAGAAAACGAGCATCTTGTAGAGGTCATCAACCCAAATCCTATCACCTAGAATATAAACAAGTTTTTGATTCTCAGATTGCTCAGAATACAAATTCCAATCCAAATATTCAGTCTTCATCGGTAATTAAAGAATGAGATGTGTTTTCTAAAAAATATCCCACTCACTAACCTATTATTAGTTCAAATACCAACTATTTATCTTTCCCTATTTCTTCAAAATTAATAAGTCATGATGAGAATAAAAGTGATACTACTACAATTCTCCCTGCACAAAAACTATATCCCATCCCTATCCAAGATAGCCAACCTCCCGTTGGTAACCTAATCACTAGTTATTGAACCAATTTTTTTGAGTCTTCCCATATAATCCCTTCTTCTCATGACCCATCACTACTGATAATCAATACCACATACCTATTGACTTCTACAATTGAAGAAACATCAGACTTTGGAGAGGAAGTTGTAGTAGTTTTGGGAGATAATTGTTTCAACAAGAAAAAATGCCATAGTGAAAAGAGGTTCCAAAATAAGTAGGGAAGGCCAAATTTTTGAAGATCTTGTTTCAAGTAAAATTATTTAAAACACATCGATGGAATTAGTTGCATCTATGGGTGCTTTTGCATGAGCCAACTATGAATATGTATCTATTTTGAATAAGGAATTTGATTAAGAGAGAGAATATTATATAAAGATACAAAATGAAAAAGAAACTCTGCAAGAGAACTTGAACCATCAAATAGAACAACTTAAGGATCAATATGATGTAGAGTTACACAGATTGAAAGATCAAATTTAGCAATTGACCAGGAAGAAAGGCATAGCAGGAGCATAAGTAAGAAAGCATGAAACATAGCTTGTTGATCTTAGAACTCAAATGGAGGAAAACAAGGATTACCATACTTCCTCTATATTTTCCAAACTTATTGCTCAAGAATTTAAAGATGAATCCATTTCCTATAGTGAAAGTTTAAGGAATACTTAGATCTCATTTTTCTGAGTTCTTAATGACGTACATGATGAATTTAATACCATTGAGCATCTATCAGACTTACTGGATACTCATTTAGGTAAGAGGAAAAAGGATGATTGATATTTTGAGAAATTATGTGAATGGAAGAAACATATAAAAAATGTTCCTCGAGATCTACCCAACTTGGATTACATGAAACTCATCAAAGTATGAATATTAATAAAATATTTGGAAACTGTGTGTGACAGTGCAAATCATATAATCATGACAAAATATATGTGTCATGCAGTTGATGTTAATATATGAACACATGGAGACTTTGGGCATGCCATCATTCAATGATTTAGTTGATGCAAACCATGCTAACTTGAAGATAGCTGAAGTAGAAGAACAAATAGGTCATTTAGTCAATACAATCCAAAATATGTTTCAGTTATATATCTCTTCATTCAAACTATTTATAACAATTCCATTTCAACTTCAAGTTGGTTTACAAGGGTCTCTAGACAGTTGGTCGAAAATTCGCAATAAGATTAGGTCTCTCTTGTATTAATCTCAACTACAGTTGGATCAAGAAAACTATCCAAATATATCATAGATGTGGGAATTTTACTCTAAGTGGAAAGACTTTGTTACTAATTCTGGGTAGCAAGGATAATTTTAAGAACAACCCCAAAATTTATATGTATAATAAATGGGCGAATATCCCTATTATATAGGAAAAATCGAAGGCTATTTTATCAATAATATAATATGTATATATAATTTTTTGGCTAATATTTCATTATATTATAGAATCTTGTAAAAAATTGGCGAATCTTTCACTAAACTATAAGATATTGTAAAATCTTGACGAATATTTGATTGAATTATAAAATATTTTAAAAACTTGGAAAATATTTCAATAAATAATAAAATCATGTAATGTATTGATGAATCTTTTTCTAGGAAGACTCAACTTTTGATTATGTAGATTACTAAGGTATTGCAATAGAAGAGAATATACCAAAGCTCAAATCTCTGAAACTCTTAGACCCTCAAATGAACAAATGCATGAATGAGGAGAGGAGGGATTTATTTATACATTTCAAAAGAAGTATTCGGTCACTCTCAATTGTAGGTGTTGGTGAAACACAACTACACTAACTACATCCAAGGAAAGTGGGAAATCCACTTTTTATCTCATCCCTTAATGGTCCAATATATATGTGGAGACCCAACCATTGGCATACTGAAAAAATGATAGAATTGAACACTTTATATCGTGGAGTGATTATGGCACCCTCGAACCATTATTACAACATGGAGTATTATTGATACCCATAACCTTAATATAGTGTATGATTTACCAATTATCTTATTTTCCAAATATCTCATTTTTAAGCTACCCTTTAAGAAAAAAATAACCTTCTTATTTGTCTATAAATACGAATGCCACTTTTTCCCAACTTTTGTTGACAATCAAAAAATGAATTATGCCATTTGATTTATAATTTTTAGAGTTAGTTAGAAACTTGCAATGGTTATTATAAATAATAACATAAACTAATAAGAATATAAAGAAAATTAATGCATCATCACACATATCATTAGAACTACTCTGTTAAAGACTACTTTTTATCAGATAAACTAAGGAGGTGTTTGTATCCATGTCCTTGAAAATTTTGAAAGAATGTAAAATGTGATAAAATTGTACTATCAATGTCATTGAATTAAAAAAAATAGATATCAAATAGTATAATGTCTACATCTCACGTCAAAAATTCCCTGTATATATTATATACAATCATGATCGAAATGAAGTATTGTGTTCCAACTAAATCATATATTTATCATACATAATGAGATCCATTTTTGGATGATGGTAGCAATTACACATCAAACAAATCACCAAAATATATTTTACTTCTAAATGATCCTTACGAAAAGCAAACTATTTTAAAACAAGTACTGAAACCAAAAAAATTAGGTCACAAATAAAATTGGCAAACTTTGCAATACAAATAAAAAAATATACCAATCACGAACTTATCAATAGAAATAAAAGAATCTAGTAGTACGCTTTGGACAACACTACAAGAAGACAACCAAAATAATGAACATTCCATTGTAGCCCGTCCATTATAATAAGTGTTCATTCATTTATATTACAAACATCCCAAACATCAACAATAACATACATAAAATATGAACATATACACTCTCATTAATGCCTTATATCCAATAATAATTGTAGGGAAAGATCCTAATAAGAGCACATTTTAAGTAACTGGGTCAAATTCAGTTTGAATATTGAAAAACCATGTGACGTCTCTCCATCAAGAGTAGCATCCACTAACAACAGATAAATGTCGGTCTATAGTTTAAACATGCAAAGGCATAAAATAATCATATCTTTTGATCTCTATAACACTTTGACATAACCAATAATCCTAGGATATAATAAAACCCTAATAACATCGAATGATCCCTAAGAATCAAGAGTTCCCTAGAATTCAATAGGCCTACAAAAGCATCCATGATAAAAGGTAAAATTACAATATAATAATCTATTGTTTTTATGGATAAAAACAATTAAAATTTTGATAAAATCCATACCATGTTAATTATTGGATGAAAATCATGATGTGAGTTTGTGTTATTCGATAAATTGCATGTGCAACATGACCCTTTAAGACTTGATCTTTCAACAATGGTTTTTTTTTATGCGGAGATTATAATGTTGAGAAAACTAAGAATTAAAAGTGGAATCACATCAACCATAACCTTCACCCTACGAGAACAATCTAATGTGAGTGAACCATGAATCATTGTAGCCTTTATTTAGAAAAACATATCTCGTGATTTTCACTCCAATACTAGAAATTAAGAGCTGAAAGAAGGTATCCAATGAAATTGACTAAAAAAATAGTAAAATGCAACCATATGCCTAAATTACAAGGAAAATGGAGGGAGAAATAACCCTTGGGATCCTCCGTTACTGAAAATTGGCAGTGAAAGAGTGATTTCACTAGATTTTCTCTAGAAATTGGGGATGAAAGATAGATTGGAGGGACATTTTGCTAGGGAAAAAAATATTTTTTTCCTCATTAATATACGGAAGGCTATTCATTTTGGATATTTTTTTTGATAAATATTGGGTGATTGTATTTTACCTAAAAATACCATTTCCATATAAGAAAATAGCCCATTATTTTTTTTTAACCCCCTTAATATAGCCCATGGGCTATATATAGCCCCTAAAATTATCCATGTTGGGCAGTATAAGCGATAATGATGAATTAGGTAGCCTTAAAATATCTCCTAATTTTAAGGATCTATAATTGTATATATTTTAAACCTTTTCACCCAAGAATGGGAGGATTATTTTCACCGGAGAATGACTGGTGGAATTTATCGCACCAAAGATTCAATGAACTGTTCACCTTCTACAACCAAGTATGTATTTTTTTGTGGACTAGGTAATATTATATGGATATCTTTTTTTTCATGTAATGATTCGAGGATTATAAAAAAAATAATATTTGTTATTTATTTTCCTCCATTGGATTATGTGTTCACTGGTTCATATGCTAATGATTCCTGAAGTTTAATATTATTTTATATTTTTCTATTATAATGAACTAATGCTACTAACTCACAATGAATTTATTCATATGTTTTATGTGTGATGTTGCTTTGGGAATTCTTTAGCATGGTGACATATTAATTCTAACCTAAATATTTATTTTTTAAACCTTTATTTTTATCAATATCTGAGTAGGTTTCCCTACTTGGATCCATTAAACAAATATATCTTAGTAAAACATGTTCATATAGATTCATTGATAATAAAAATGCATGGAAATTATCAGTCTCTTCAAAGAGAAAAATCCATTGGTAGAGATCATCCCAAACAACTTGAAAATAATAAGATTATTGATGGAGTTTTTTTAATTTCTTGGATTGGATCATTTCCCTTGTGTTTCTTTTTGAACAAATTTAGGAATCAATAATTGACGCTAGAAGGAGGACCAAAAAATAATTAATGTATTCAAGTAATAAAATAAAACTCCTCTGCATTCCCTAGTTTTTATTCGCAGACATTCAAAACCATTAGTCGCATACATCGTACTGCAATTTCACATCCTGAAATCATTTCAAATCCTCCTACACATTACACAAACCTGAATATTTAACACTTCATCCTATATATAAGAAAGCTTAGCATGCCTTTGAGTGATATACTAGAACCCAATATTTTCTTGAAATATTTAATCCAAGATTTAGTGCTTCTGTTAATGGTACTAAAAGATACACCACAAGTTTCACAATCAATCTTCAATCCCAAGATTTCTCCCATTTTAGTTCCCTAATTCAATCCTTGCATGAGATTCTGCTGGATTAATTAGATTCAGGTTTCATCACAAATCCCAGTTTTTCACTATTTGGATTTAATCTAGAATTGGGAGGATCAAGTCAGCCACCATCACCACTAGATTCCTTGCCTAGTAGTCCCTGCAAAAATAACTCTATAAATAGTTCCTTCAAAACCACTAGTTTATCCAAAGAATATGAGGGATAATGAATTCCTCACCAAATGGATAATAATCAAAGTATGTCCTTGATAGATCAAGATGTTGTATCAATTCCAAGTGTGCAACATCCATTACCAAAAAATACAAATATTTTTTTACCTAAATTTGATCCTAGTGATAGGCAACCATCCAATGATCATATTAAGAATTTTATGTTAGAAATTCAACTACATAATGTAATACATGAGGATGTGGTATGCCTATTATTTCCTTATACCTTTGAAGGTAAATATTCAACCTAGTATTTTTCTCTCCAACCATGAACTATAAATTCATGGAAACAATTTAATAAAATGTTTTCGGAGAATTTTGGCGATTATAAAACACCAGAAGACCTCGTAATGGAGTTATCTATAATGAAAATGAAAAACAAAGGAAGGATAAAATATTTTAACAAAATATTTCTAACACTTAAGAACAAGATTCCAACTAAGTCTACACCTATAGAAAATCTCCTGGAAACCTATTATGTAAAATCCCTTCTGACTCCTTTGTCCATGTGGGTTAAAAGAGCACATAAACCAACTCTACAACAGTATTTTGATGGAGTTGTCCTGGTAGAAAAAGACATGCTAATACTAATGGATAGTACTGATATTAATACTAATCAACCAAGTACTTCTTGAAACAAAGTTGATTCTACTTTTAAAAATAATCCTCCAAAGAAAGAACAAATTGATTTTCATTTTGAAAATATTTAGAAGGTCCTACAAAAAATATCCAATAAAGTAGTTGAACTAAAAAATAATGCTAATGAAGGCATGTCCAACAGAGGAGGTTTTTTTAGATATCCCTAGTATAAATGACCTTATCAATAACCTCACAATCAGAAAATTCCTCCCTCTGAGGGGATGGACACTGATAATGTACTGTTTGTACTAAATGATTTACTTACAAGACCAAAACCTCTCTCAAAAAACTTAGATAATATTTTAAGTGAAAACACTGGAAAACATGTAAATGAATTAGAAGATCCCAATACCCATTCTCTTAATCATTTCTTAGAAATTCCTCCTTATGATGGAGGAGACAATGAAGAAACATTTTATGTGGTTCAACATCCCTATAACACTCATGGGAAGGGGAATCTCACATAGGATAGTCCTTCTACTTCAAATACTAGAAAGAATCAACCTGGAGCTAACAAGGTGACTTCTCATAAAGACACAAATACTTTTGAACTTGATTATGATCACGTATAAGACTTTAAAAGATGTAAACCTAATATATCAAGCTTTGAACTATTGAAAATTCCTCAAATCAAGGACAAGCTTGAAAATAGTATGGCTCCTATAAAAAAAATATTGTTTATCACATTCTAGTAGAAAATCCTTTCCATGAGAAAACCCAACAATCTCCTGTCCCATCCTCCAAACAAATAAAAACACCACCTTTCCTATTATCATTTTATATTTTAAATAGGAATGTCCACAATTGTATGGTAGACTGTGGTGCATCCTCCAATGTAATGTCATTATCTATTTTCCAAAATATCAATGCACAAATACAACCTTCACCAACACAAATAGTGCAATTATATATATCTAGAGTAAAATTTGTGAGAGAATTAAAAAAATGTCCTCATTAGGCTCTCCTTAGACCATAGAATCCATCAAAACATTGATATTGTTGTAGCTAATGTACTTGAAGCTTATGGGATGTGGTTGAGTCATCACCTGTCTCAGAAACTGAAAGGATATTTTGCAACATACTGGTAACACTTATGTTTTCGATATCAAGGTAAACCTAACCAAATTAAAGTTGAAAGAGAACCATATATAAAACAAATTTTTATTGATCTAGATGACCCTGGTGAACCTTCCATAGCAATGATTGATAATTTGGGAAATGATTCTATGGACACATTTTTTAGAAACCTCCCTACTGTTATGTCCCCTTTTGGTCAGTTTGAAAATCAATCAGAAGTAATTAATTTTTCTCACACCAAATCTTCTTATCCAATGCTTCATAATGTCTAAGATGTCAATACCAACTTTACGTTGGATAAATCCTATTGGAATTTTTCTTATTCTTCTAAATCTAAACATGGAGCTGGAGTTGGGTTTTTTTAATTGATCCATAGGTAAATAAAACTATTATAGATTTTCATTTAGAATTTGAATGTACAAACAATGTGTCTAAATATGAAGCATTAATTTAAGGTCTTAAAAAATCAATTGATCTAAAAGATAAAGTTATCAAATTTTTTGGTGACTAAAAAATAATTGTTAGACAAATAAGGAACACCTTTCAAGATGTGTTAACACATCTAAATAATTATCAAAGAGATTCATGGTATTTGATTACTCATTTTGAAGCTTTTAACATAAACTTTGTCCAGAAGTCACAAAACTTTGATGTAGACTTACTAGCTAATGTCAATTCTAAATTGATGCATGCAAAAGGTTTTTCACCAAACACATTCTCTACTGAATTAACATACCATAAGTCACAAAACATTGATGTAGACTTACTATCTAATTTCTCTTCTAAATTGATGTCTGCATAATTTTTTTCACCAAACACATTCTCCACTGAATTAATATACAGACCCTCAAAACCTGATAACATCACAAACTAGAAAGTGCTCGATGATGGTCAAGAAATTTTCAATTTCCTCATAGCCAACAAAAATTTGAAAGATGTATCTATTGATGAAAATGATCATGATAAATCACTAACAAAATTTCAAAACATTCTAGAATCGCAAATACCTACTGCTTTAATTCCCATATCGGTTGTCAGAATTGATAAATTTTATGATTTACAGGATAAATTCAAAATGAATAGTTCTTGTATGAATTTCAAATAGTGAATTTAGGAACTGAAAAGAATCTGCATAATATTAACTTAGGTACTAAATGGACACCTATAGAAAGAGAGTATTTTATCAAATTGTTTAAAAAATATAATGATTGTATGGACACATTTTTTGGATATCTCCCTGCTAATATGCCCCCTTTTGGTCAGTCTAAAAATCAATTAGAAGCAATGAAAGTTTCTAACATTGAGTCTTCTTATTCCATTCTTCATAATGTTTAACATGTCAATACCAACTTTAGGATGGATAAAACCTACTAAAATTTATTTTTTGACGGTTTTAAATCTAAACATGGAGTTGGAGCTGGTTTTGTTTTAATTGATCCATATGGAAATAAAACTATTATAGTTTTTTGTTTAGAATTTGAATGCACAAATAATGTGTCTGAATATGATGCATTAATTCAAGGTCTTAAAAAAGCAATTGATATAAAAGCTAAAGTTATCAAATTTTTTGGCGACTCAAAAATAATTGTTAGAAAAATAAGGAACACCATTCACCATGTCGTAACACATCTAAAGAATTATCAAAGAGAGTCATGGGATTTGATTAATAATTTTGAATATTTTAACATAAACTTTGTTCATAAATCACAAAAATTTGATGTATACTTGCTAGCTAATGTCACTTCTAAATCGATGCTTACATAATGTTTTTCACCAAATGCATTCTCTACTGAATTAATATACAAACCCTCAATACTTGATAACATTAGAAAGTACAAAGTGTTCAATGATGGTAAAGAAATTTTCAATTTCCTCATAGCCAACAACACTTTCAAAGATGTAGCTATTGATGAAAATGCTCATGATCAATCACTAACAGAAGTTCAAAACCTTCTAGACTCGCAAATACCTACTGCTTTAATTCCGAGATCGGTTGTCACGCTTGAGAAATTTTATGATTTACAGGATACATTCAAAATATTTTTTTTAATTCAAAACGAATAGTTCTTGTATGAATTATCAAACAGTGAATTTGGGAACTAAAAATAATCCTTATAATATCAACTTAGGTACTAAATACACACCTACAGAAAGAGAGGATTTTATCAAATTGTTTAAAGAATACAAAAATGTGTTTTTCTTGGATATACAATGATTTTAAAACATTTGACACTAATATCATGAAACACAATATACCTATGAAACCTGGTATTAATCCTTACCAATAAAAACATGGGAAAATGCATCCCAGCTTAGAATCATTTGTTAAGAAAGAACTGGATAAAATTTTATCAGTCAGAATTATCTTCCTAGTTAGACACACTCAATGGATAGCCAATATACTCCCAGTGTGAAATAAAAATGGAGACCTTCACCTATGTGTTGAATTTATGAATATCAACAAAGCGTTGACAAAAAAATAACTACCCAATGCCCCCAATGGAACATATTTCACAAAATGTCTTCGGGTCAAAGATGTTTTCATTATTGGATGGTTTTACTGGTTACAACCAAGTTCAAGTCTCTCATTCTGATCAACTCAAGAATTCTTTCAAAACACCATAGGGAAATTTTCATATTGAAATATGCATTTTGGATTGATAAATGAAAGTGCTATTTTTCAGTGAGCGATGGACACTACATTTAGAGGTTTGATTCAAAACTATGTTATATTTTATCTTAATGATGTAACCATTTATTCTAAAAAGAGATAAGACCATGTATCACCATTAAGACATGTATTGGAAATATATATGAAATATGATATCTCTTTCAATCCTAAACAATCATTTTTTGTTCTAACTAAGCGTAAGTTATTAGGATTTGTAGTTTCTAAAAATGGTACTATGATCGATCCTAAAAGAACTCATGTGATATCTCAAATAAAATTTTCCATCTCAAAAATGTCTATGTAGTCATTTTTAGAAAGATAAATTTTGTAAGGAGATTTTTCCCTAGCTTTAAACAAATTGTTAAATCCTTATAGGATATTATAAAAAAATGATGTGGCATTTAAGTGTAATGATGACCAAAAAATGCCTCTTGTAATATTTGGATAGCTATTGTTGAAGTTCATGTCCTAATGTACCCTGATTTTTCAAAAGATTCTATTTTATATACACTTGCTTCTGACATTTCTTACGTTGTAGTTCTAACACAACAGAATTAGGAAGGTGATGAAATTCCAATATCTTTTATGAGTTCCACTTTAAAACTAGCTAAGATAAATTACCTAGAAGTTGATAAGTAAGCTTATGCGGCATACAAAGAAATCAAGCATTTCAGACCCTACCTCTTGAAGTCTCAAGATAAATTTATAGTTCTGTATTCAACAATAAGGAGCATGTTAATTCAGAAATAATTAGGAGATAAATGTGCTCATTGCATAACTTCATTACAAGAATACGATCTAGAAATTTGGCATGCTAAAATTGTTTGTGCGAAAGCATTATGCAAGTTAGCATCTCAAGAAATAAACTCACAAAATCATGAATAATTAGGATGGGAAAATTAGAGAAGGAAGAATAAAGTCAAATCTATTTCCTCCCTACAATGGCAGATTCCTGGTATAGTGACATTAAATTTCTATTCATGCATAGGTATGCTCCTCACAATCTTGCACCTGAAAAAGAAGAGTTGTTAGGGTTAAAGTTTCTCCCTAACAATTAATTAATGGAATTCTTTATAGAAAAAACATTGATGGAGTATTATTACAACATGTTGAAAAAGACGAAACTCAAAGAATACTAAAATATTTACATGCAGGTCCGATCGGGGGTCATTTTGGAGGAGAAACCATGACACATAAAATTACAAGGGAAGGATACTATTGGCCAACCCTATTCAAGGATGCTCATGATTTTGCACACAAATGTGAATATTGTCAAAAATTTGCTAAAAGAGTTAAAGAACATGCAGTCCCTCTTCAACTAGTTGTTATGGATACTCCTTTTCAACAATGGGGTTTAGACATTGTTGGTCCAATTAACCCTCCATTCTAAATGCAACATAATTACATATTAAATGCTACAAATTATTCCACAAGATGGGTAGAAGTAGTCCCACTAAAAGTGGTCAACACCAATTAGGTGATTTCATTCCTTGAAACTAGCATTATAACAAGGTTTGGTGTTCTTGAATTCTTGTTTTTTGACAATGAATCTTATTTTTCTTCTATTGATCTCACTCAATTTGCATTTTAAAAAGGAATAAAAACAAAGTACTCAGCTAATTATTACCCTCAGGGAAATGGTTTAGCTGAATCCACTAACAAGAATTTGATCAAAATACTTAAGAGGACTATAGCAGTTAATAATGAAAAACAACATACATAATTAATTGACGCTTTATGGGATGACATAGTAACATCTAAAGATGCCATTGATAATTCACCTTATTGTCTTGTTTATGGAATAGAATCTCTTCTACCTCCTAATCTAGCTTTACCTTCCCTTCCAATAGCTCAATATGTACAGGATGATAATTTTTCCACATTAGAACATAGGATTAATGATCTACTTTAGTTAGAAGAAGAAGGAGATAGAGAAAAGAATAAATTTATCCAACATCAGCAATTGGTTAAATGATGGTTTGATAAAAATTCTTCTTCTCAAAGGGATTTTCAGGTATGAGACCTTGTTTTAAGATACGATAAAACACATGAAGATAAATGTGAGCATACTAAGTTCCAACGATTATGGTTAGAGCCATTTCTAGTGTTGAAAAATTAGGCTTTGGAACCCTCTGATTACATACACTAGATGGGTATCTAGAGACTTACCCAGTGAATGCTTGAATCATTAAAAAATATTTGGCCTAGTGTTCTTCACTAGGACGATAGATAGTTTATGCTAGTTTTTATTTCAATTTTGTTTGTTTTGTTTTCAATAAAGTGGCTTAAATGGTACTCTGAATCCCACGATTCTTTGTAAAATACAGAAAAATACTTTAAGAATGTGGTATACTATTATCCTTGTGACTACCTATGCATATAATTTATCTAATGAGTTTCCAGAATATGCTTGTCATGAATTAATTCCTATTATTACCAGAATTTTTTTCATATATCTAAAATACAACAACAAAAACTTTAAAATGAACTTCTCTTAATGAGAATGCATTTTTACCCGGCATAAGCGATGATTCTTTAGTGGAACACTCTTATATCCTTTACGCCATTCATAACTCTTAAGGATATTTTGAAAATTTCTTCCCCATTGACTTAGTGATTTTTGTTTAAAAGGGATAAAGATAAATTGGAATATAAGAGGTCCCATCACAAACCATATTATCATGTTCATAGGTACTTATGGAATGACATATCCACTATTGGTCACCAAGCCAAGGATATGGATTCTAAATTGTAACTAGAATATAGGATATCTTCATACAATTCATCATATTCATTATCTATGGGTATCAGTGAATAACACTACTATCAATTGGTTACCAAGCCAAAGTGGTGGCTTGCGATTTATTTCCCAAATAAGTTTTCAGGAAAGGAATAAAGGTAAATTAAAGGACATGAGGTATTATTATCAATTCATCCTAATCATTATCATGAATTAGTAAACATTGATGTTATCACCATTTGGATACCAAACCAGGATAGTGCCTTTAGGTTTTAAACATGGAGAATGGGGGGTCTCATCACGAAGCAACCTGATCAATTTCTACTAATATTCATTAATGATGCTATCACCTTGTGATCAGCAAGATATGATAGTGGCCTTTGTTTTTCTTCAATAAATAGAGAGAGAGAGAGAGAGAGAGAGAGAAGGAAAAGTAAAAAGGTATTTGGAATTAATTATGTGTAGTGAATGGGATCAAAGAAATATGAATGGATTAAAAGGAAACCTTGTCAAGGCTATGGATGCTTGCTATTAACAAAGGAAATGCCTATGATATTTTGATTTTACTTTAATTCCACTTGGTTTCATTTTACTTCTGTCCTAACTTCAATTCTTCTCGGTGAAAGGAAATCATATAGTACTTACCTATGTGTTCATATCTTAGATATATCCTTTCATGCCAATTGGTAATATGAAATATGAATTTATTTTTACCCCAAAAAATATTTCTTCCTAAACTCATGGATCTATATTTTGTAAAGGAAGCTAGCTAGGTCATAATTACCAAAAAATTTCAAAATTCCCAAAACTTATGTAATTGAATAGGGATAATTGGTTCTTCATAGAGAGCCAAATTTTTTTGTAGCCACAGAAATCCCATCCCATAAAATGTAAGACCCCCTTTTAGTTAGATGATTTTTTATTCATTTATGCTTTTGGTTTATTTGATTATTTTTCTTAGTTAGTAAAATTGAAAATTCCAACACAAAACAATTTTTCCAATTCGAAACAAAGCATAAGTCAAAAGTCCTGATACAATCAAAGTCTCTAGTTGGAATTTGGAATCGGCATATATTTTTAATCAACCCCCTGACTGTCCGAATCTGACTACATTATAGCTAAAATCAGGAATTGGTGATTGTTATAAATATGGAACTTTAAAATATTTGACTCATAAAATCTGATGTTTTAGAAGTTGGAAGTTAGAAGAAACATCATGATATTATCAAAGTATTATTCGATTCCTGACTATTACTATTATTACTTTTCTAGAAGTCATAAATCGGGACCTCATTAAACTATTACTATTGTTTTCCCCAACTTCCAAACTCCAACTTCTACACTCAAACTCGATAGGAGAGGATTGGAGTGTGATTCATTCACACATTATAAACTTCCCTAACTCCTAGAAATACATCCCACAACTCATACATGATATTTTGGCCATCGGTAGTTGGAGAACTATTTAAGACTTGAATAATTTTCAATCCAAACTCCAACTCTTGATTTTTGGGCCCCACTTCCCAAAAATGTTTTGAAATTCAAATTTCAGTGTACGATACATATATACATGCATTGAATGGAATGTATGGTTTAAACTATCAAATATTTAACACTTTAAATAGCTCAAAAATCCCTAAATCTACATTAATCTAAATTGAATTTGAATCCATCACCACGTTCGCACAGAGCATTCATTTTGCACTTAAATTGGTGCATCGTTTTCTTGAGTTAAAATTTTGATTTTCACAGGTATTATATTGTTTTAATTATATCCTTAAAACCTTTAACAAATTCTATGAACTTATATTGTTTTATTTATTTTCAATATTATGAAGAGAATCCATGGAAAAAAGAACCAGGGCTAAAGCTCCAATTGAGGATTTAAAATCAAGAGACCCTAAATTTAGTTTCTTCTCTGACATAGGAGCTAGGGTATCAGATACTGTATTCCATGATTGGGATAGGATTTACATAATGTTTTATCATGATGACTTGCCTGAGTTCTAGGATGATGCACCTATCTACCAAAATACTAGTAAATCCCAATTTCATGCAATTGTTGCTTGACACTCGATCTTATTATATACAGACTTGGTTAAATGGGTCACAGATTTCATAGACAAGCTAACTACAACTTTTAGAGATGCCAACAAAATGGTTTTCATGAATATAAAACCTTATAATTTTTCCAAGATATCTGCACTCAAGGCTTTGCAACAATTACTTACCCAGGAAATTATAAAAACATTCAAGAACAAAATTGAATTGGAAGTTCTACTGAAGACCTGGATCATTGATCCCAACACATTTATTATCATTATAATTTTCTAGAATTACAATTTATATTTTTGCAGGTATTATATTATTTTCATTAGCTACTTCAAACCTTTAACAAATTCTATGAACTTATACTATTTTATTTATTTGCAAAATTATGAAGAGAATCCATGGAAAAAAGAACTAGTTCTAAAGCTCCAGTTGAGGATTTAAAATAAAGAGACCCTAAATTTAGTTTCTTCTCTGGCATAGGAACTAGGGTATCAGATACCCTATGCCTTGATTGGGATAGGGTTTACACATTTTTTTATTGCGATGACTTGTCCGAGTTCTAGGATGGTGCACCTATCTACCAAAATACCAATAAACCCAATTTCATGCAATTGTTGCTCGACACTCGATATTACTATATACAAACTTGGTTAAATGGGTCATTGATTTCACATACATTCTAACTATCACTTTTAGAGATGTCAACAAAATGGTTTTCGTGAATATCAAACCTGATAATTCTGCCAAGATATGTGTACTGAAGGCTTTGCAACAATTACTTACCCAGGAAATTATAAAAACATTGAAGAAAAAAATTGAACTGGAAGTTATACTGAAGATATGATCATTTATCCCAACACATTTATTATCATACCATATTGGGAATACCCAATTGCTCTAATAAAAGAACCGTACAAACTACTGACAGTGATACTATGTAGATTCTATGGAGCTGAAAATTGTCAATATTTCAAATTGGAATGAATATCATTGGCTTACTACATGGAAACTACAGGTGTGTTTTTCAAATGGGCACACATTATTTATATCACTTTCAAATATGCCATTTTCTAGGTGCAGAAAACCCCAGTGGCTAAGAATTATTGTTTTTATTTATCAACATATCTAATGGATGTGGTCTATTCCTCATTCGCTTTTACTACCATGGAATGGCATTGGACAATAGAGAATCCTCCTGTACATATTTACTATTAGATTTTATGGGAAGAAAATTATATAACACATATATATGACATTTGTTACAAGTTTATTAGTGTTTTTCACTTTTCCATTTTTAAGAAGAATGCTCCCCAACTTTCTGAGAATTCCCTATCTTTGATTACTACTATGGGATATTGGTGTACCTTAAATCACTTCATATATATTATAATTTGGGGAAACAAGTCAATTAAACTACTACCTAGGGTTGTGCCTAATAGTATGGTACTTGTAGAGGTTTATTTTCAAATAGTCATAGATGGGGTTCATAGCAGAGGTTTATTTTCAAACAGTCATAGATGAGGTTCATATTCAAATCCATTTCAAGAAGAGGGGAGCATGTCCCAAGTTCCCATTGTATATTGGGCATGTAATGATTCAGAATTCAACCCATGGAAGTCTCATTAGAAAATAGATAGTGAAATTGAAATTAGGGCTCATAGAAATGAGAATGCATGGCACTAAGATATTTATCTCAGGCTTATCTACTCAAGCCAACCTAAAGAAATCCTACACACATGAGAAAGAACCAGATAATTTTTTTTCCAAGGCACCCATAGTTTTGAAGAAGTTATGAGCAAGTAATTGATCTAGGCTAGAGAGTTCATATCCATGAAACCTAGAAGTAGTTAAAACTCAAAGTGTTGGAAGAAAGAAACATTTTTTTTACATAAAGAAAATGAAATAAATAAATAAATGCATGTAGATAAAGAAGATAAAGGGAATACTCATGCAACTATAAAAAATGAAGAGCAAGAGATATTGGAGCATAAATAGTGCAAACAAAATGCTACTAATTCTTTCCCTACTTCTCCCATTCAAAAGTTGAACACATTAATACAGAAGACCCAATGTTAGTAGAAATTACTCCAGGTACAAGTATACAATATTCTCTATCCTTTACTATAGGGGGTGAGTACTAATCGACACAAATACATGCAATAATTTGAAAGTTTTTTAATATTCCTAATATTTTTCAAACATTAGAGAGGGGATGAAGAAAGGAGATAACCTCTTGAAGCATGTTGTTCATAGAATATCCCCTTGCTTGAGCATCCATGGCCTTTAGGCCTCCATTTTAAAATTTATTTCTAGTTCCTTCTATCTCGTGGAAACCTTGGAAAAACTTGAAAACCGTTACACCAAATCTTGATCAAAATAAATGAAAATACATAGATTCAATCTCAACATTTGGGGAAAGTACAATTTCATCATATTGAAAATAGGAAGAAAGTGATTACAACCCAATGATATAGGTGAATGCATTTCCCATTTTCTCTAAACCATCCTTCTCCATCTATGCTAATGATCACCAAAAACTTGATGTGAAAAAACATCTATCTGGCCTCCAAATTCTTCAACATGCCTTTGATTTTCTCTTTGACCTCCTTCTCTTCATCTAATATGCATTTCTTATATAGAATTGGGGTTTGTTTTGACAATTCCTAACCATGAATGCGGGATTACATTTTTTATGTATTTTGATTATTTTCTTCAAAAACCCCACTTTACTTAATTTTTTCATGCACCTTTACTTGAATTTCCAGGATTAATACACATGATAAGCATTCCTTCCACTCCAGGAGTTTTGGAAACCAGGTTTTGGCCTTTAAGTAGTCTTGATATTGAAATCTTTAGAGAAACCATTTTCCTCACATACTTCTTCCTTTGCAAAAGAAATGGATCAATGAGAGGTCAAAGATTCTCAATTTGTTCCATATTTTGGTCTTCATGTTGCAGGAGAAATGAAGATATGTTTTCAAACCATCATCCTCGAGGGTGTTAATTTTATTATTAAAAAATTTCCCCTAATGTGTGAGGTATGAAGTTACATGGATGGCCAAAATACATTTATTTATCTTTTATTCCAATACTCTCTATACTGATACTCTTTAGTGATCAAGGCAAGAAGGAAAATTATGGTTTATGAATGCAGGAGTTGGAGAAACACATGCAAGTCAAACAAGGAAATTTATCAAATATACAATATGTTTTTGAAGTAGGTATACCAATGCTCACAAGTAAACAAGCATGCCCACAAACAATACACAGTGGATCCATGTCAAAATCAAATTCTTCAAAAATATATATATATTCACATCTGATGATTGCAAAATATCCAAGTCTTCATTGCACTTTGACATGGTATTTTAATCTTGTGCAACTCGGGTTGTGCATCAACGAGTGATACAATTGTATTTCCCAATGTATTCAATACAAACAACGATAGCATAAGTTTATATGATGAGAATAAATGAGATGATCTCAATAATAATAAAACACTATCTGATTACCAATCATTGATGTATACCGTTAACAGATACGAGGAGGTCCAATGATAATGATGATGGAATCCAAGGTACTTAAGTACAAAATGACAAGTGTGAATAGATGATCTGAAGTCAAACACTTGTAGAATCAAACAATCAGGATTATTTGATGTATACCCATTGTCATTTGTTAGAAAACCTACCACTAATGATTGCAAGATCCATGGTACTCATTGGGGTTCCTAGATCAATATCCTAGATGATGATTTAGCGTCGATAGGAATAGATCCATTAGAAGGAGGTAATTAATGAATCCCACATCAACTGACACAAAATTGAGATCGATAGTTTGATATAATTTGGGAGAGCTGCGAGATATAGCACTATATATTGACACAAGGAAGGCCAACATGGTTGGTTAATAATATTTGAGGAATGTCTGACACTAGTTTGACTTCCCTTGAACACATAACATGATGCAAAATGGACACTTGGAAACATAAGACTCAAGTAACTAACAATCATGAAATCCATCAATGCAATATGTATTAATGAAAAAGGCTCCATAGATGATGGGAAGGATAACCCATCGATGGAGATATGGTCAAATTATTGGTACAATTTCTTTCTGCAAATGTAAGTGGTGTACTGACAATGCATACAAAATTATGTGTCATGTTCAAGGTGTTGAAATATTGTAACTTCGAAGAATATTCTATATGTATATTTTTGTGGTCCCCAATGGTCCTACCAGGAGAACCACTTGTATTACTTTGTACCCCGGTGCTTCTTATCGGAAGAACTAATAAGAGTCATGAGGTAGTCCCCTCTAATTGTAAAGGTGGCTCATTAGCACCCCAGTGTGGTTGCTTGAGCCTACATGTGTAACTCGAGCCTACATGTCAGATGAGTTAACTTAAGTGAACAGATGAATGTAAATAGAGGTGTATTACTCCTCATTTGGAACACACACTCTCACTTGTGTAGTGAATTAGTGGAGAAGAGAAGTAGCTGGAGAAGGAGGAGGATCAGGCTTTGATCTCCTTGCTGGTTTTATCTTTTATCTTTTATCTTTTTGGGGCATCTATATTGAGGAATCTTTTGCTGGGTTTTTCCCCTTAGGGTTTTCCTAGGATAAATCTTTGTGTTCCTTTTGTATGGTTGTGCTTTTATATGCTTTTCTTATGAAAATGAAATGAAATACTGATGTCTTGGCTAAGCATATGAAATGTTAACACAAGGGAGAGTGGGACTGACTATTGCCTCTGTTTCAAAGATTCAATATGACATGATTCAAGTTCCCCCCTTTTTTTTGTATTTTTGTGTTTTTTAATTTTAGTACTTTTTTCATTTATTAGCTTGAAAAAATAATAAAGAATACTATGGTACATGGGAGGGAATGAGTGTTGCATGGGAGTGCTCTATTTTTCAATAGCACAGGATAGGCTAAGGAAAATATACATATTGCAAACAAGGGTTGTGTTGTGAGGGAAATCTATCCTATGGCTGGGTCACCAACATACTATGGGTTTGCAGAAAGAAAAACAGGATTACAATCATTTATTACAGAAGAAGAGATGAGGGATGTGTACCTTATTCCGACGATTGATCCTAGCTTTGTCTCTTCTCTTCAATGCTTTTATGCTTCCAATATCCAACACCTACAACAAAGAAAGGAACATTCCTCAATGCAAAATCAGTTGTTATAACATATGACAAATGAACGTAAATACATATTTCAATTCAAATCAAAGAACAATACAGATCAATACTCAAAAACAATTGAAGCATGCATTACACATTGATGGAAATAAATGACATTCTTTATTGATAAAAGCTTCTAGAAACTTTACAAATGCTTTGGGTGATCAAAATCCTCTGCAAGACATAGATATGAGTTGTCTTTCTCCTCTCCTCAATGGAATTTCTCTAGAATAACTTTTATTCCAAATTTGGTCCCCTTTCCTCATGCCCTTCCCCTCTTTATATAGTTGTTTGAGAGGAAGGATTTCGAGGCTAGGATTCTTAGGTAAGTTGGCGAGGTTTCCAAATCAACCCCATACTCCCTTTGATTAATCATACTTTTTTTTAATGAATCTTAATGAAATACATGGGTTGTAATGAAGCAACTCACAAATAATACATGGGTTTCCTTGAGGAAACTCACATATTCAACATTTGAGACCAATACGATGGTTTCTTGTGGGAAAATGACGTATGATACACATGTTCTATAAGGAAACTCACGTATTCAAGGTGAGTTCATATGCAAATATATATGGTACTAGAGTTCGTGGTATGTATCAAGGGTCCAATCCTCTTATAAAGTTAGGGCTACTTCTATCCATATTTTCCTTTTGTGTGACGACACATTTGGTATCATTACTAGGACATGGAAATGCCATTTCTAGGTATAACGTATATCCCCTAATGTGTGAGGTCAGGGGGTAAGGATGGGAGAAATAAATTACAATATTTTAGCTCAGAGGACTTAGAATATTGTCTTTGTAAGAGTACCTAAAACAACAATATAGAGTTCGTTGTTACAAAATCATCATGGTGGATTCCATGTTCAATAATGTGGAACAGTAGCTCCCTTACAAGATACATATACATCATATAATATGAGATATAAGTCCACGCATGTTTACAAGGTGGATCATAGTTGTAGCAGGGATTTCTCCCTACTACAGGGGCAGGAATGGCTCCCTTCTGTCTATAGGACAAAAGGGTAGGTTCCTTCTAGTGGGTAAATGCAGAAAATAAAAATGGAAATAGAAATGGACAAAACAGTAAACTAAGCTACAAACAGAAAGAAGAGAGAAGCAATGGTGAACCCCTCTGCAAACACAAGTTAGGGTTCCACCTCCAAAGACCTGCAAACAAATCCTAAGCTACAGTAAAATCTACAAAACAATGTTAAATATAAAACCTGTAAATAGAAACAAGGGTTAGAAAGAAAAGAAAACAAATAAACAAGACATGAAAGACAAGCTATACCTTCTCTGGTGGAAATGGGCCACCATGCCCTAGCTTGTGGAAGCACCTCTCTTAGATGGGGAGCTTTGGCTCAATGGGAATGGAGGAGAGGGAGTGCGTGGATTGAGAGGCAAAGGTGTCTCAAGGCATCCACGGGCAACATAACAATATGCAAGGGAGAAGTTGTTTGAGAGTGACCCCCCACCCTCCTTTTATAGTTTTTTCAAGTGGTTTTTAGGGTTTTAAGCCCTTGGTCAGGGATTTAGCCCCTTTTTTGGGCTTTTAGCCCCTTCCACCCTAACTTTAGCTCCTTTTAGGGTTTTAGGCCCCTTTGGGGGGTTTTAGCTCCTAGGAGACTATTTTGGGCTCGTTTTTGGGGTTTTTAAGCCCTTTTATTCATCCTTTATCTATTTTGAGGGTGTGTGGGTCTAATGGAGTGATATGAGGGTCGTGAGATGGTGTCCTTGGGTGGTGTAGGCCATTGAGAGTTGAGTGGGGGATTTTTGGGTTAATAGATTTCCCCCTGATGTGTGAGGGCAGGAGCTCAACGTATGGCCAATGGACATCATAGGATTTGTTGCGTAGAGGTGGTGCTTCTAGGGCTAGGGCATGGTGGCTTTTGGTTTTTGTATTAATATGGTTCTGTTTCTTCCACAACTGTCCTCCCTAAATTTATTCTTATTTAAATTCTGGGCCCCTCCTCTTTTTGCCTGGTTGGATCGTTAAATTTCTTGAGCCTCTCGGGCATATCTTCTTTTCGATTTACTTTGAAGATTGAATGCCAGCAGATTTATTCATTGCCGTGTTCAATTTCAGTTAAGTCATGGATTTCTGGCTGTAAAGGAGTAAAATTTTGTTCTTCAGGGTAGCCTTTGCGGAGAAAATGACTTTGGTTGTTAACACTGCTCAAATCCTTGAGTTTTCCTGTAATCAGGCCTCTTTTTGGTATGGATCGGAAGCTGCAAAGTCTCAGACTCTCCACCGTTGCGTCTCCAAGATCTTTTCTTCGTCCAAAGTCTGAACCCATCCGACACCTGATTCATTTTAGCCTTCGGTCGCTTTCCCGTAGCCTCTCCTCCTCCGCCGTTGCGGCTGGGTGATCTCTTATGCTCCCAATCTGATTGTCTTCCTAGGTCCGACTTTGTTCTCCCATCCGCTCCGCGTATCCTCTAACCCTCCTCCTCCGCCGTTGCGGCTCCTAGAGTCTTCGGGTTTCCAAAACTAAAAACTGTCCGACACCCGATTTATGGCCTATCCTGCCAACGTTTCACTTGGCTGCGACTTAAGTCTCACCCGACGTTGCGGCTGGCAGATCCTCTTGGCTCCCGAGCTCTCTTTCTTCTGACTGCCGACTTGAATTTTCCCGCCGGTGACCATAGTATATTTTTCCAAGCCCGTATGCGGTACGCTCGGCCATTTCCTTGTAGAATGGTGGTTAATTGAAATATTTTTTGTTTGAACCATGCTCGTGAATTGAATGCAGGCAGTTTCAAGAAGACCGATCAATTTGCCACGATGAGAAGAAAGACTCACCCGTTTGGCGGAGGTATGTATGGAACGAGGCAAATGGAGAACGAAGTCTAGAGCTGTAAAGGCATGATCCCAGAAACGGATCAGTTACCAAGGGTTTCATGATCACGTACTGACAAAAGATCGAAATACGAAGCATTGAAGAAATTGAAAGACCATGCGTCTGGGGAGGAAAACGAAGCACTTAGTAGTTGTAGTTTAAATATTCGAAAGTGGGAAGAAGAAAGGGCTTTTTCCCCTGGAAAATTTTGTAAATGTTTGCTTGTAAGAGGAACTACTTCGTTTTGCAAAGGAAACTGCAATTTTTTGCCTGTTGGAGAGAGTAAAAAGTGGAATGTATCAATGCAACACAATGAATAATGTTGAAGAGGAACTATTTCGTTTTCAGCTGTGTTTCATTTACTGTAAGAGTATTTAATGTTATGAACCTATGTTCTTGTTGAATGTTCTTTAGTAGTTTATGGGATATTGATTTCACTGTGAGTAATGAATGTTATTATAAAATGATCGGCTATCTGATTATTTGAATATCTTGAAGTGCTCATGTGTCTTGAAAGAAATATCAGCTACCTGTGATTCTTCATAATGCATGTGAAAGATGTATTGCTCACCCAGAATGATAACCTTGCTCCCTAGGGATAGATTAGATAATTAGTTTATGTTTTATTGTATCTGATTAGGTTGCTTGCAAGCATAAGATGAGAGGTAAGAACCTGCGCATCACATTGTGATCGCTCCCTACATCTTGATCGCTCTGCATTTAGTTAGGCACTTGCATCTCATTTCTTAAAGTCAAAATACAAAAACTCGGTGGGCCGGGCCGCAACTGGTAAAGCCTGTGTTTTGTTTCTTGACCTACGGTAGCCGGACCGAAAACCGGACGAATTCCCTATTCCAAACAGTCAACGGGCTAGTTGGGAACGTTGATTGGGGAGAATCCCTTACTGTTGCCGCTTGCGAATTTCCAGGCCTCAACAGGTTCCCATCAATGGGTGAGATATAAATAATGTGTGACATGTATATGGATGAGGCAGGCATCCCCATTCTCGTGACAATGTCAAAATAATAATTTGATCTATGCTCTAAAATACAAGAGCCGATCATATACAACTGATGTTACAATAATGGTTGCCTCCATGTGAGGCTGAATACAATACTGACTTGGTACATTGGACCCATGGCATTCTCTTGGAATGCTATATCTTCATGACTGATGGTCTACTGGATCTGGAATGGTACATAGCTGTATGGACTCGTTGGTTGAGAGTCAGAGTCTTTGTGGTACAAGTATGCTGCATCAATCATAAAGGTATATAGAAGCACTGTTGGGGCTTCTGAACAATGTCTCCAACACAACCCAGAAATCACAAGGGAAATAACTTGTTTTAGGTCCCTCGAGTGGACTCATCAATGTGGTAGAGTCAGGTGACATCCGGGTTCTTTGACCAAGTACTGTGCGGACCAAACCCTGTACAAATATCAATGGTGCGATGATGTAGTTGGAGTCGAGCACGTGAGAAAAAACCATCCCGAGAGGCACTAAGGACTCCTCTCAAATGGTCCAAGGAACTCATCAATGAGGCTAATGAAACTAGAATACAGGGACCTCTGGGTCTATCCTCTAGAATATATGTGTTGTCGTCGATAGAGGGAGACCTGCCCCTAGTCAAGGCAATGATGTTTCCTTGACCAGGAGTGCGAGGGAAATAACCAAAACATGTGAGACAATGTATGGACTGACCCACTGAATGTGGGGGGGGATGGAAAGAATTGAACAGGGGTAGGGGGAGTGTGGTAGACTCAAAATTCCTTTGTTCAGAGTATGATGGTAGGGTGGACCAGGCAGCAAATGAAACTAACTCATGGGAATGGGATCATAGCTGTAATACCAGGATTGAAACTGCAGATGGGAAATACTTGGAAAAGGTGGACACTTTTGATATTGATGGGATCCAAGGAAGACATATTGTAGAGTACTCTGAACAAAGGCGACCCAAAGGGGGAATTCTTCCAAACTGTGGGGTGGTGTCTAGGGACACCGTTATGGTACGATCTCATGGATTTTTGGTGAGCCCGAGAAGGTAAATGCTCAATGGTGCTTTCAATTTTAGAGAGTCTAAAAGCACGAAGAAGACTCCAGTGGGGGCTCTTTTTCGTTGGTAGTCTCCTGTGACTGAAAAAGGATAAAATTATACATAGGAGAGCTCTCCCATCCACTAGGGGATGAGAGACTTGTTTACCATTGGTAGTCCAATCAGGACGGAAAAGGTTAAACCTATACTGACTGGACGGTCATTCAGATACTTTTACGAGCATGAACAAAACAAAGTTTGCTCATCAATATTTTCTTGTTGAGAAGGCTGGGAAAGAGCTTAACGACAACCCGTGGTGAGTTTTTTCATAAAGTGCGGCCCCTCTACCTGAGAAAGCATAAAAGTATGCAGAGGGGAACGGTCTTGGATTGAGTGTGCCAAGGAGGTCCTTTTCAATTGATGGTCTACATGGTCCACGAAAGGAGGTAAACGAGACGATGTAGACACCCTTTCCTATACTTTAGCGAGTGGGAAAGGAAGCAGCTACGCTCGACTATCTTTTCATTGTTTTAAGGAGTTAGAAAAGAGCTTAAATGAAACTCCAGTGTGGTCAACTGATTGCAGTGGCACAGGTGGTGCCCCATGTCAGGACGGTGGATAGAGGTCCAAAGGTCATCCACATAGTATGGACAAAGCAGAAGGCTCTCAAACATACCAATACATGCATGGGATAGATCGCGGCAGAGGCTCGCGAGTCGGTGCGGTAGAGGCATGCAAACCTAGGTGGCTCTCAGACAGAAGTCAGGAGAGCGTGTGTGTGTGTTGTGCTGGATGGACTTGACTACATGCAATGTGAATGCAAATATGGGGGCAGTTATATGCCAAATATGTACAAGAAAAATAAATCATTTTGTGGACAGTGGTCCAAAGGTTTGCGTAAGGTGCAGTGAATAGAAAAGACAACTATGTGTTAAAAATACAAAACAAAACTAAAGAATGGTAACCCTTAACAGGCTGTTTGAAGCAATGAGAGGAAATGATACATAAGACTCAATTTTAAAAAATGTGTAAAACAACAAATGGAAATATTATAATACAAGTTGAACTGTCCTCACTCAAACAGGTGACATTAGAGGGAAATTCGTTTGGACTTACATGTGGTCAGTGGTAATTCCTTTATGTGACACGATGAACCCTAGGAGATGACCCGTTGGGACACAGAAGACACACTTGAAAGGGTTCAAGTGGATTCCATACTGGCAACGTCGTATGAAGACTTGTCGCAAGTCGTCTATGTGTTGTGTTTGCTTCTGTGACCACGCAATGAGGTTGTTGAGACAAACCAACATGATGTGGAAGAGGTCTCGGAAGCAGTGTGTCATGGAACGCTAGAAGGTGGCTCCAACATTTTTCAGGCCAAAGGGCATGACTCAATATGTGAATGTGCCCCACGGGGTTGTGAATGCCATCTTGTAACAGTCTTCTTTCTGGATTTGGATTTGGTTATAGTCGAAAAATTCGTCCATGAAGGAAAAAGCCTCATGTCTGGTGCATGCATCGATGAAGGGTGTGGGGAAGTTGTCTTTGGGACATGCCCCATTAAGGTCATGGAATTTTGTGCAAACACGAATGGTACCCTGTTTTTTATTCACAGGAATAGGATTAGAAACCCAAGTGGTAGATGCAATGGGGTAGATGAAGCCGACTGTGCACAACTTCTCTATCTTAGCTTTCACTGTAGCCACTTTGGATGGATGGATGGGCTGTTTATTTTGGCGTACGGGAGCCACATCAGGCCATGTGTTGATGTGGTGTTCCATGATGGATGGATCTAAGATGGGCATTTCAGTGTAAGACTAGGTGAAGATGTTGCAAAATTCTTGGAAGAGAGCTTTGTAGGCATTGACCTCTTCTGGGGAGCAAGATTCCCCTAGCCTGACTTCTTCAACAATCTCAGAATTGGTTGAGATGTTGATTTTAATGGTTGGTGAAATGTTCATCATATTCCCTTGTTTGAAGGCATCTGGTGCTAGGATTGGGTTATTGAACCAGTCGACCTTCCCATGGATGAAATCTTTGGTCTCCATGGAAAAATGGTCAGACTGAGACACCAGTTCTTCCGGGAGGAATAACAAGCGATGGTGCATGTCATCCCATGGGTATTCTGGGGAGGTCAGAGCTTAAATTATCTCCTCGTCGTTGTTAAAGAAACAAAGAGACAGGTTTGATGGACCATCGTTAGAGGAGGAGATGAGTGGGTTGGTGGAGCTGGACATCATGTAAATGGACATGGTGTCTGACGAAGGAGGTGGTGGGTGAACTTCTTCGATCAAGGTGATCTCAGACTCAAGGGAATGGTGACAGAGGTCAGCAAGAGCCATTTGAAATTCAGGAAAATCTTGGCAATGGTGGGAGTAATGTCCATACAAGCCACAAAGGGCGCAAGCATGGTTTGTCCTTAATTCCTTGTTCCTGACTACTGGCATGGTTGGAGTTCAGCCACGGGGATCTTTTTGTTTGTATCCATGGAATCTAGATGCACATGGATCACTGGAATTTCAGGGAAATTTTGAGTTGGATGGCCTTGTTGCTTGCAGACAGTGCAAGGTGGGACTTGTCATGGCTCTGTGGTGGCTTTGGTGTTCTTTCCCCTAGCCCTTTTGGGTTGGAGTGGTGCAGGTGCGAGTGCAACAGTTGGCTTGTGTGGATCGGGTGGAGGGTGGGACTCAACTGTGATATTTTGCACTGGGGTTAAAACAACCTGGGGCATTGCTGGTTGAGCTGGTGGATCAAGATACCACATTGAAATTCCCAATGTAAAGTTGGGTAGGATTAAAGTGGCCATTACCAGTTTGTTCATGACACTAGGTGGGGGAAAGAGGAAGGGAATCGTATGGACTGGAGATGAGCCCAGATAACTCCCTGAAGGTTGCATGTGGGGATGCAGTTGTGGTTGTGACTGTGTGTAATGCTGCTGCTACAAGTGATGTTGTTGCTGCTGTTGGTGTTGCAGCTACGGATGATGTTGTGGTTGTGGTTGGGGTTGCAGCTGTGGTTGTTGTTTGGGTGCAGTAGTGCTTAATGAGACCATGCACATGTCCATAGTTTCATTTTTTGTCAATGGTGGTGACACTAACGGGAAAGGATCTATCATGGAGGTATCAGCAAACAACCCAGGGCCCACATTCAACAATGGGGAGGCTGGTGTGTTTTCAACCATAGTGTTGGTTGAAGGGACGACATTAGTGTGTGTGGTCACCCCTTGTGGCTCAATGGTGGTGATGGTAGTGATAACGTTGGCAGGTGCCGTTAACCCTTGCAAATCATGGTACGTGAGTTGATCAATCGTCACAATCTTCCCTTCATGGGGGAACATCATAAGACAGAAGACAGTTGATGTGACAGCTCACATGGTGTACATGTAACTTCTCCCAAGGAGGAGGTTGTAGTCCAGTTGACCATTGATGACCTCTATGTCATTCAGCACTATCTTCCTGGATAGTGTAATGGGGACATGGGGGAGGATTCCTTGGGCTTTCGTGGGATGTCCATCATAAGCCCACAGATTTGTGGAGGACGGTTGCAGAATTGGTGATCCAAGTTTCTGCCAAACCAAGGTATACATAACGCATGTGGATGTCCCCTCATCCACTATGCACCGATGCACAACCAAATTCCAGATGGACACCAGGATTTGGAAGGAGATGGTTGAGGGCATGCACGGTTCCCTGTTTTTTGTGTCAAATGTGATCAACTTAGAGTCAGAGGGGTCTACTACCCCTAGGGCAGCTAGTAAGGATTTCCGCTGCATTGGGCATGTTTTAAGTCCCTCAAGAGTGGACATGGCAGTTGGCATTTGGGACAAATTATCCACAATGCTATAGCTGACTACAGCTCTAGCTGTGGCATTATTGGAAATCGTGTGTATGGGGGGGTGCAGGAATGGGGGTAACTGAAGAGGTAGGTTGACTGTCTTAGATGTGGATGTTGCTGATGAGTCAGTAGGTTTGGTGGTGGTACCATACTAATTTCGTCTAGTTTGTAAGTTGACCTCTTCAGTCGTCATGGCTAGCAGGTGGTGAACACCTGTTTCGTCCATGGGAGGTGCCTCCAGAGCATTGGGATTGGCTTGGGGAGGGGGTGCAGTTGCCACCAATCCTTGGACTGGTAGTGGGTTTTGGAGCACCATTGGGGGAGGTCCTTGTGGTGTTCGGTTGGGTTGGGCTTGATTTACTGTGTTGGCGGTCTGTTGGGCCTCATTTTGAATGGCCTGCTTAGCGCGAGCCATAAAGGGACACTCAAACGTGTAGTGCCCATAAACATCACAAAGTGTGCACAGTTGGTTTGCGCACAATGGGGCGTTACGTCTTGGTTCATTTTTTGGGCTGGCTGATTTGCTGCAGCATTGTTGGGAGGTTTCGGTTGTTGATCACCTCCCTGCGGTTGGTTATTGCCTTGGTTGCGGGGCTATTTATTTCTATATTTCCCTTGTTGATTGTTGGGGGTAGGCTGGTTGGGATGGTTTTACTGTGCGAACACTTGTCCCAACGGAGCGGGTGGAGTGGGGCTGGGGGCTTGAACTGGTTGCACTGGCAGTGCATAGTATATTTGTGGTGGTGGTGGTGCCACAAATGTGGGAATTTTCCCCACATACAGCTATGTTGGCCAAGCCATGGCTTGAGCCTGTTGCAGTGGCTCAAGTTGTGCATAGGAAGTTGTTGCTCCAGACTGGGACATCATTTTTGTGTATTCTGGAGCTTGGTTTTGATAAGCAACATTAGCATTTTTGCTTGGTTGTGATGGAGCTGTAGGTGGTGTCGGTTGAGGCTGTGGTTGTTGGGAGACTGATCCTATGATGCCATCCACAGCATGGGATGCCCCCGATGCATCGTGGTATGAGGTACTCCGATAGGGAGCCTCTGGAATGACGGTGTACAGGTATCCAGACTGAGCATAGATAAGGTCAAACTGTTGAGCTTTCAGTATGGCCTCTTCTTCGGATTGAGGACGTTCAAACGCGATGTCCTTTGCTATGGGTGAGAGCAAGGTCTTAAGGAACCAATCCAAGAATATCTCGTCATCAAGTTGGATTTTGCATAGACTGCGACGTTGTCGGCACTCATGGATGTGGTCAGTTATATGAGTGGCAGTTCTTTGGCAGCAGGATAACAGGATCTCCACCCCTTCATCATATTTGACGGGGAGTTGGAAATACTATAGGAACATGAAGGCTAGGGAGTTGAAGTCCGAATATTTGGCCTATGGTAGCTCAATGTACCATTTGGCTGCAGCACCTGTAAGGGTGCGTTGGAATAGCCTCAACCTGATGGAATCATCTACGATGTTGTTGGATGAGCACCATAGATGGAATGTCATTATGTGGTTTTGGGGACATTCCCCTACCTTGCCTTCAAAATTGGGGATGTCTGATGGTAGCTTAGTTGGCATTGGAGGCTAAAAGGCTTGATGGTGAATGGGGTCATTTGTTAATATGGCCAAGTTAGGCAAGTTAAGATGAGCCATGAATGGAAGATTTGACCGCAGGTTGATGTGGGATGGGGCTGGAATGGTGATGGGGTTTGCAGGTGCATAATGCATCTGTACAGCTGCGGGTGCTTGCGGTGGCACCATTGCGGATGGGCCAATGCCCCCAAGTGTTGTGGGTGGGACACTATGAGTGGTGGGGAGATTTCCCCCATGTATGACAGTAGGAGAAATGTAAGTGGACAGTCCACTACCCCCCTGTGTGGTAGGAGGGGCAGTGTGTGTGGAAGGGACATTACCCCCGTGTGCTTCCAGTGGGCCAGCTTGGCTGATCACTATAGGTGGTGGCATTTGACTAATGACAGTTTGCATAACTGTTCTTGGGCCACTTGCTAGGTTGTGGGTGACAAGTTGTGAAGGTATGCCGAAAAATGGATCCGGATTTGTACTAGCCATGGGGCTTGATGGTTCAGTATGGAGGTCTAGTTCAGACTGATATGGGTTTAAATCAGAATCAGAGGCTATGTGGCATTTTGATGGTGTGGGAGATCACTAAGAGTGGCTTCGACGATGTCGATTGAGTGTTCCAAATTGGTTCACCTCTTAGGCGTGAGGAAGAGCATGGAGGATCAATTGTGTTAGATTTTATGCCTGAAACTTAGTGGGAATGATGTTTGGACCCCGGTTTCAGTGGCTTCCTATTGGTTGTAGGTGGTCACTTGGCCACCAAGACTGCCAGAAGACAACACTTGGCTTTTTCCTCACAGGTGTTTCTACTCAATCGAAAGGGGTCATTGCCCATTTCGCTTGGCAATTCCTCTCAGTGGCCAGCTACTTTGGGGTTCCTGTGGTACTCCTCACAATGAGTTTTTGGGAAAAGCCCAAGTACTTCCCACATTTGAAGCAGTCAGGGACTTATGTCCTCAAAGACTACAGAGTTGTTTGTACTTAGTGTAAAATGGTAAATTTTAAGGCTCACTCAATGTCATGAACTGAGTTGGGTTAATTAGTTGGTATGGTGTATTTGTTTGTTTGTTTTTCTGGTATTTGGGTGCTGCAAATGGTTTATGAATTCATCATGGTAGAGTTCATGTCATTTTGTATGCATTCATTGAATAATTATAAATTGTGAACAATTACAGTGTTTAACCTTGAATGTGTATGGCCTAACTAGATGTCAACCTCACACTTATATTCCTCTTCAACCAAGAGAAGGTGTTGGGCTCTCAACACAATGGGACTAGGCCTATCCGTAGATCCTCAGGTCACCTCCTGGATGCAAGGTTGGTCAACAGGGAGGACTCTTAGCACCATGAGAAGCCCTCCTTCTCTACCCCCTCTACCTTCTAGGTCATCCGGTTTTAATGGTTTGGAACAATATAGTGGAGTACCTAGATCTATACGAGCTTGCCCTTCGCCGTATCCCAGAATACCCCAGAGGGTGATGACTGGGTAGAGAAGGAAGGGCAAGCAAGATAGTTAATTTTAGGTTGATTTTAGTTAAGTTAGGTTGATTTTATTAAGCCATTAACATTTACTTGGCATTTACACATTGTTTGTAAAAGAAATTGCGTGAAATTGAAACAAAAACTGAAATTAACTTGCAGTGCTAGACAGAGGTGGCTGAGCCACACTGAAAGTCCATATGAAACTGAAATTTAACCTCTATTAAACTTGAATTGAAGTTATTTTTGATAAGCCACAAATTTCTAATCGAATCTGGTGAGGGGGCCGCAAGATTTTTTCAGAAATAGGCGAGGGGGTCACACAAAATGCAGAAACAGTTGAAGACTGAGTTTCTGGGTTGAATTCACACTTATCAGGGGATTAAGTGCACCCTAGGTGCACCTATTTTCCCATTAAGTGTGCCCTCACCTCACTTTTGGCCCCGATAAGAGAACCCTGCTCCGTATTTGGGGTTTTTTGTGAGGTAGAGTCAGATCTAGCCGATAGTAACTTGTGTTGTGGCTAATATGACTCGATTTTGCCTAACAGAGGCTTCAGCAGTACTAAAAAAAGAAAATAAACTAAATCTAAAGTGGATTTAACAGGAAATTTTTGAAAACTAGGGAAAAAAAATTTGAAAATTTGAAAATAAAAAATTTGGACCAGGGATCCTGTGGGATTGACCTGGTATGGTTTCCAGTTTTGTAGCAGGGATTTCTCCCTATTACAGGGGCAGGAATGGCTCCCTTCTGTCTATAGGATATAAGGGTAGGTTCCTTCTAGTGGGTAAATGTAGAAAATAAAAACAGAAACAGAAATGGACATAATAGTAAACTAAGCTACGAACAGAAAGAAGAGAGAAGCAATGGTGAACCCCTCTACAAACACAAGTTAGGGTTCCACCTCCAAAGACCTGCAAACAAATCCTAAGCTACAGTAAAACCTGCAAAATAATGTTAAATATAAAACCTCCAAATGGAAACAAGGGTTAGAAAGCAAAGAAAACAAATAAACAAGACATGAAAGACAAGCTATACCTTCTTTGGTGGAAATGGGCCACCATGCCCTACCTTGTGGAAGCACCTCTCTTGGATGGGGAGCTTTGGCTCAATGGGAATGGAGGAGAGTGAGTGGGTGGCTTGAGAGGAAAAGGTGTCTCAAGACATCCATGGGCAGCATAACAATATGCAAGGGAGAAGTTGTTTGAGAGTGACCCCCCACCCTCCTTTTATAGCCTTTTCAAGGGGTTTTTAGGGTTTTAAGCCCTTGGTAAGGGCTTTAGCTCTTCTGTATTCAGATTTTAGCCCCTGCCACCCTAACTTTAGCTCCTTTTAGGGTTTTAGTCCCTTTTGGGGGGTTTTAGCTCCTAGGAGACTATTTTGGGCTCCTTTTTGGGGTTTTTAAGCCCTTTTCTTCATCCTTTAGCTATTTTGAGGGTGTGGGGNCTTGAGATGGTGACCATGAGTAACATGTCCATTAAACATGAGCTTCCCGGTCCAATCAACAACTAAATAGAGCTGATATTTCACCCACATTGTCAAGCGGATTTCAAATACTTAACAAATTCCATTCAATAACGAAATTCCGCATCCATTCAAAATGTTAACAAGATTTCTTGTCCACTCATCGAAACTCTTGTGGATTGTCAGATCTATTTCCCCACCAAATAAACGATGGAATTCAAAAACAATGAATTAAATTTCATAGAAATTACGCATACATAGAATTTATTTTAGACCGTGCAACTCCTCCCAGCAGAATCGTTGTCAACTGTCGATCTATGTCGATGATCAATCTTCACCATTGATATTGATCCTAATTTCCAACGATCACTTCTGATTTTGCATCCCAACCCCTCCTTTATTTCCCTCGCTCTTCATTCAACAGAATCTTCCTTAGTTGTTGATCTTGAACTACCTTCGATATCAACCACATGACCTTTAGGTGTATGGAGATATATTTAGGATTAACTTGGGCACATCTTTTGTTTGCGAAATTTTATTTCGACCATAAATTTGTCGAAGATACAAGCTCTTTAACTTTATGTGATCTTCCCTGAATTGATGACTGAAAGGATCAATTCCCTCTTGCTCGAATCTTATCGTCTCTAATCTATGAAATAGAAGTTTGTCTATCAGGAAGGCTTGTACACATGCACACATAGAATTCAAACCAAAACTTTTGAAGATTGAAACGGAGGTATAAACACTCAATAACTTGCAAAGTAAACTATGATCTTCATTCAATTGGACCAGAAGTACAATTACACATAGAATCTACATTCTTCACCCCTCACTCTCTTTGTTATCATAACCTATATGTTACATTCAATTCCTCTTATAACACTCAACAACCCTATCAGATTCGAAGAAAGAGGATATGAACACCTAATAAAAGTAAACCTATCAACAAAGATCTATCCTTGAAGAATTCCTCGCAGGGTTCAAGGAGAATAATGAAATCCTTCCACTTATTACAAATTAAAACTAATCATATCCATCTAACAATGAAATCAATCCTTCTAGAATTAATTACATGGAAGGATGGCTCATCAACCAAAGGAATCTAAGTTGGATGCCCCTGCATCATACTCCTAGGGAAGAAAATAATTCTTCAATAAGTCTTCAGGTTGCACACTGTATTTGGAAATTTCTTGTTGTGTAATCCAGGCTGCATCTTCAGTAGGCTTATTCTTCCATTTGACTAAGTACTGAAAGAATTTTTTGTTCTTGGTCTTCCTTAGAATTCTTTTGTCAAGGATGGCTTCAATCTGAGGTTTTTCTTTCTGTGGAAGTTGTCCTTGCCAATCTATAGCTGAATCATCTCCATTTGAAGTTATACCATCTGTCTAGATACCTGCATCTCTAAAAGATACAAATATGAAACATTAAAAATTGGTGAAATCGAAATTCCAAAAGGAAGCTCAGTCTCATAAGCATTTGCATAAAATTTCCTTAAAAATTTACAAGGTCCAATATTTTTAAGCTTCAATTTATTATAATTTCCTTTAGGGAACTTTTCCTTTCGAAGATATACCATCACTAAATATCCAACCCGAAAGTTTACTTCTCTTCTCTTCAATTCTTCTCTCTGTTTATATTTTCTGCACTTTCCTGTAATATCATTTTGATATTCTCCAATAGCTCATGCATGCTAATTGCAAAGTCTTCACCCTCTGCACTTATTCTTTCCTGTTTTCCCAAATTTCAAATTTCAAATACACCTCATGGATGCATCCCATAGACAATTTGAAAAGGACTCATACATGTACTTCTATTGGGTGTATCATTGTATGCAAATTCATCCTGAGCAAGAGCCAAGTCCCACTATTTTGGATGTTCATGCAAGAGACTTCTCAGTATGTTCCCCAATCTCCTATTTACTTCTTCAGTCTACCCAATAGTCTGAGGGTGATAAGAAGAACTAAAACTGATATTAGTCCCCAAATTCTTCCATAGAGTTCTCTATAAATGACCAACAAACTTTGTATCTCTGTCAGAGACAATACTCAAAGGCAACCCATGTAATTTTACAATTTCTAACAAGAACGGGTTAGTAATATTTGTTGCATCATTAGTATTCTTACATGTAATAAAATGAGCCATTTTGGAAAATATATCGACCACAACATAAATTGAAGCATGATCTATCTGAGTTCTCGGTAAACCTAAAACAAAATCCATGCTTATGGATTCCCAAGTCCTAGCTAGAATAGGAAAGGGTTGATACAATCCTGTGTTCTGACTTCTTCCCTTTGCATGTTGACAAACTCTACATCTTTCAACAAATTTCTTCACATCATGCTGCATCTTTGGCGAAAAACAAAAATTAACTCACCAGAGCAAAAGTATTGTCTCGTCCAAAATGTCTTGATAGACCTCCACTATGCTTTTACTGAATTAAATTGTCTCTCATTGAACATCTTGGAATACACAATTTACTATCCTTGAATAGTAATCCTTCCTACAACATATAATTTAACCACCGGATTATGTTAAGGGTAACTGGATTTTCACATGCTGCATAGATATCCTTGAAATCTAAATCTTATTTATACATATCAACCAAGTTTTCAAATCCCAAAGTATTGACCTTAACTTCTCGTAATACCATATTTATTCTACTGAAAGCATCAACAAATTTATTAGACTTACCACTTTTCTATTTGATAACAAAGTTAAAGCTCTACAAAACTTCTACCCATTTAACATGTCTATGGTTTAATTTAGGCTGACTATTTATGAATGGCAAAGCAGGATTGTCAGAATACAACAAAAATTCCTTAGGCATCAAATAATGTCTCCACTTCTTAAGAGCTTGCACAACATCATATAATTCTTTATCATATAAAGAGTATTTATGTTTTTCTTCACTCAATTTCTCACTGAAATATGCCACTGGCCTCTGCTATGGACATAAAAATGTTCCCACTGTTGTTTTACTAGCATCTCTCTCTACTTGAAACACTTTGTCAAAACTGGGAAAATTCAAAATAGGATTCTCAGTTATCTTTTTCTTTAAAAAATTAAAATTACTATAAGTTTCTTCTATCCATTTGAAAGGTTGTTTACTTCCTCTGAAAGTATCTATCAAAGGTGCAAAAATATGACTAAAATTCTTAATGAACTTCCTGTAGAAACTAGCAAGTGCAAGGAAACTCCTTACCTCATAAGCATTCTTTGGAACTGGCCAATTTAAAATCACTTGTACCTTGTCAGGATCCATCTTCAGTCCTTCTTCTGAAACTAAAAATCCCAATTAATCTAACCCTTTCTTCAGGAAACTACATTTCTTCATATTTATCAGCAACTTCTCTTTCTAAAAAGTACTCAACACCAACTTAAGGTGCCTTAAATGTTCCTCTCTATTTTGACTGAAACTCAGAATGTCATCTAGATACACTATCACAAAATTCTGAGTAAATTCTTGTAAAACCTCATTCATCAACCTTATCAAGGTACTATGCGCATTAGTAAGCCCAAATGGCATCACTAACCATTCATACAATGCATCATTAGTTTTAAATGTTGTTTTCCATTCATCCCCTTCCCTTATCCTAATATGATGATACCCACTTTTCAAATCTATTTTGGAAAAAAAAATTGAACCACTTAAACAATCCATCAGATCATCAATTCTGGGTAAAGGTAATATATACCTGATAGTGATCTTGTTGGTTTCCATGAAGTTAGTGCACATCCTCCACCCACCATCTTTCTTTGGAATAAGTACAGTAGATACTGCACAAGGACTCGATATTTCTTTTACCAACCCTTTCTCCAACAACTCCTGTACCTATTTTTTTATTTCTTCATTTTCTTTAGGAGTTGATCTATGTGCTTCTTTATTTGGTAAACTTGCACTGGGTATTAAATCAATGAGATGACTAATACTTCTTATAGGGTGTAAATCAGTTGGAAAGTCATCCACAATCATGTCAGCACACTCATCAAGAAAACTTTTAACTTCAACAAGAAAATCATCTAAATTCGTAGAAGTTAAAATTACCTTTGGCTCACTTGTTAGTTTTTCAACATTCAAGCTAGCATAATGATCTTAGGATCTTTAATTGAGAGAATAACATGCAAATAAATAAAACACAAGAACAACACAAGAGACAAGAGACACAAAGAATTTTCCTTGGGGAAACCATAAAGGAGAAAACCCCGCAACTTCCTCAGAGATAGAATCAGCACAAAAAGGTAAAACCGAAAAATAGTAAGATGATCTCCCGACAGCAACAGTCTCTCTCTCTCTCACTGAGAGAGCTTCTCCTCTCTCACTCATGTGCTCGAATGACTGAGTGTATGTATGAGTATGATAAATAGAGAGGCTCTTACTCTCTATTTATATTCTTACATTCACTTGGAACCCACTCCAACATGTCGGCCTCACTTAACAATTAATTACTAGAGATGACATCTCTAGGAGTGTCTAATAACCCTAGTGCCCCACCACTTTTGGGGACTTTGCCTCCTCCGACTAATAGGAGGGTAACACAATGGTGGGGATTGTTTCCCTGACATACAATGACTCACCTAGGGTTGACTTCACTAGGATAGTCTAATAACCCAAGGGCCCCACTACTGTGGAGACTTTAACCCTTAACCAATAGGAGGGTTACCCACAATGACTTGACATGAATTTCTCATTATAGAAACTTCCTGGAATAAACATCAGGGTATGACATGACTCAAATACATTACAATACATCCTGGAATAAACATCGAGTTGCAATGCATAAGAAATACAGATGAATACATTCCAAAGTTACAATTACATGAACACTCCCTCTTAAGTAGGAAGGTATTCTCTCGACACAATTTATTAGCACAAGTCTTGTTCTCTGTATCATCTTAATCATTGTCAACTTCTCATCATCTTCATCTTCAATTCATCTTCATCTTTAGTCATCTTTCATGTGGATCTAGATCATCTCTAGATTTGGATCATCGTCACTAGATCATACTCGATCTGGAACATCGTCACTGGATCATACTCGATTTGGAACATCATCACTGGATCATACTTGATCTAGAACATCGTCACTGGATCATCATCACTTGATCTGGATCATCATTGGATCTAGATCATCACTGGATCTGGATCATCACGGGACAACATCACTGGATTTGGATTATCTCTCGATCTGAATCATCATCACTGCTGGATCTGGATCATCACTCGATCTGGATCATAACTACTAGATCTAGATCATCACTCAATCTAGATCTCTTAGAGTCATCATAACTAGATCTAGATCATAGCTCGATTTGGATCTCATCTAGTCATCATCATGTGTGCTATCTCGTCATAGGAAGTTCTACAGAGCCAGCCTTCTTTCATGCTGGTTGTAGGCCTATCCATCAGGCAGGTCTTCACCCAGCACTTACATCTGACCTACTCATTAGAAAGGCATGCCCAACACTCACATCTGATCATGTAGGAACCTACAATCACATCAGAAAGGCCCAACAGTCACATTCACCAGCATGATAGGACATCACATCACTAACATCTGTGAAAAAGGATTCAACGCTTATATCTGACCTGGAAGGAACTGAATCCTCTCACCATTGCTAGAAAGGCTTGCACTCACATCTGACCTAGAAGGAATTGAATCCTCTCACCATGACATAATGGCCCCCAGTCCCAAACTGAGCTACCTAGTAATGGACCAGGTGCCTCCATTCTCCCGGAGAATGGCAATTGCCCTTATATCTGACCTGGTAGGAAACAAGTCCTACACCCTCGCCAGAATGGCCTGCACTTACATCTGACATGGAAGGAACTGAATCCTCTCACCATGATAGAATGGCCCCTAGTCCCAGACTGAGCTACCTAGTAATGGACCAAGTGCCTCCACTCTCTCGGAGAGTGGCAGTTGCCCTTACATCTATCCTACTTGACAGAATGGCCAGCAATCATATCTGACATGGAAGGAATTGAATCCTCTCACCATGACAGAATGGCTCAACCCTTACATATGACCTACTAGTTAGAATGGCTATGAATCTCAGCACTCATATCTAACATGGAAGGAACTGAATCCTCTCACCATGACAAAATGGCTCAGCCCTTACATTTGACCTGCTTGTCAGAATGGATTTGGATCTCAGCACTCATATCTGACATGGAAGGAACTGAATCCTCTAACCATGGCAGAATGGCTCAGCCCTTACATCTGACTTTCTTGTCAAAATTGCTTTGGGACTCATCACTTTCCCTTGGAGGAAACCTCGATCCAGAGAACACCAAGCTTCTCCCTGAAGTACTCGAACTTCACTCTGGCCAATGGCTTCGCCAACACATCAGCTATTTGTTCCTTTGTCGCAACATACTGGATCTTCAGTACTCCTCTATGCACCATATCCCTGATATAGTGATACTTGATCTCGATGTGCTTCTACTTGTCATGGAACACTAGATTCTTTGACAACTTCACTCAACTCTAGTTGTCACAATGTATACAAGTAGCATCCATCTAGAGATCAAATAAATCAGACAGTAGCTTCCGCATCCATACTACCTCACAACTAGCTGAACAAGCTATGACATACTCTACTTCAGCTGTACTTAGTGCCACACAGGATTGCTTCCTGCTAAACCAAGAGATCACACCTGATCCCATACTGAAGCAACACTCTGAAGTGTTCTTCCTATCGATGGCACTGCCTACCCAATATGAATCAACATAACCCTCCAGGTTAATCTTCTGATTCACATCGTACTTGAGCCCATAATCAACTGTACCCCTGCATTCTTTGCAACCATCATGTGAACATGTCTCAATGTGTTCACAGTAAATCAAATATCTGGTCTCAGGTACATCAAGGACCCAATCATTTGACGATACATCGAAGCATCAACCGTCTTTGATGAAGCATCGCTTAATAGCTTCAGGTTTGATGCCATAGGTGTGGCCATATCCTTATAGTCTATCATCCCAAACCTCTTCAGGATCTCTACTGTATATTTCCCTTGTCCCAGGGAAATACCATCTGCATTCTCCCACACCTCCATGCCTAGAACAATAGTGCATCAACACATAACAGGAGCATCACTAGTCTGCCGTATTCAAACTTGAAGCAAAGGTTGGAATCTGCTTTACTCTCAGTAAATCCTAGAGTCATCAATAATCTATCCATCCTGTCGTACCATGTCAAATTTCAGGATCTTCTATAGTCACTCCCTCTAAAGCGAAGCATCATACTCCCTCTATCTTCCGTACTCTATGCACTGAAACATTCTATACTAGAGTGATAAGTAGTATCCATCTAGGATCACCGAATACCAATATCCTCTATCTTGAACCTTTTCAAAAGTTCTACTTGCACCCATCTGTGAGCTTGTCAACCTTGTAGCAAAGTTTAATATCTTCATCAAGCTCCTCATCTATGTGTTATCTCATGGGTGTCTTCTAATCTCGTACAAGGCCTTCTTTCATTTGCACACATGATTATTCCTGTCATGTGTATCTCTAGTGGCTGCAAATGTCTCTTCGTAGTCTATGCCTTGTGCTACAAATCTTGCCTTGTATCCCACGATGTTTCCATCCACTGCATGATGGAACTATGAACTTCTCTTCATGTATCGATACTTCATCCTAGACATCATTCTTCTTGAAATGGTCTTCCCTTTCTTCTTGGAAGATTCTGCATCAATGATGTCGCTGTATTGGTCATATTATTTTCATCTTTGAACTATCGTCACTTGTTCTTCGGAACAAGTCTTCATTCTTCTTTGCTTGTAGGTGATTATGTATGAGATCTTTCCTACAAGTCAAATGCATTTGTATGGTTAGAAACATTTCATAAGGAATATTCATACTAGCAAATTCTTATGCATAAATATATGATCATGCAACTACTTTAGCCAATACAACATTCATCCATATTTCACTGAAACTTTCTAGATGCCTTCCATCTCTACCAGGACAACATTGAGATTGTGCACTAATCCAATATGTCAGCAAAGATGTTTCATTCTAGATAAGTAGCAATGAAGAGTTGTATATCCCCATGAGCTACTTACCCATCACATGAATATTAGTAGTATACTATCGTTAATGCAAACATCTTATCATGCATAATACATCAACTGAATATAAAAAAATGCATAACAAAATAATATCATGAAATGACAATTGAATACTTATATTTATTTGTTTCGTGGGTATACTCCTTCTTGAGTCTTCAGCTTCATCATCTTCTTCATTCATAATAGCATCATTTCTTATCCAAATGCTAAGGTGGATAAGAATTTCTTCAATAGTTGAGATCTTCATATTCCTCATCGATTGAGGGACCTTCTTTGCAAGATGAGAGCTTGATCTTCAGTTGCTTCAATCTTATCTTCTCTTCTTATAGGTAGAGCTTCTTCTTCTTCCCAAAGTCTGCTGAAAGCGATCACTTCCTTTTGGCACACATTCCTTGCATGAATGAATCCCATGATCCTGGGAGACCATTCAAGGTGGCTATCACCACTTCTGCATTCTTCACTTCTTCTTTTACCGCTTCAAGTTGTTCTTTTATTTGAGAGACCCTAGTAAAGTATGATTGTATGGTCTCTGCATTCTGGATCTTCACATTCTTCAACTGATTTCTTAAGGTCATATCCTGATCTATGTTCCTCCCTTCAAATAGCTTGGTAAAGGAATCAAACATCATCGGTGTCTTTAGGGAAGACACTTTTGGTACAAGTTGATCCATGACTGAATCAACCATGATCTTCTTGGCCTTGACCAAGTTCTTCTTGTGAAAGGCTTCTAGCCTCATCTCCCTCTGAAACTAGAACCTCTCTACTCATGTAGGTGTCCAATTCATTTTATTCAGAGAGATCATATACTTCCATACTTGGAAGTTTTCAACTTCACCAAGCTTATCATCAAGCTGATGTGATAGATCACTTTGAAATGAGAACCTCAAATGGAAATAGCAAAAGATTAGATCTTACCATTTTGAGGTGTCCGTCCTGGTTCCGAAGCTGGCTGATCTAGGGTTTGTCACAGAAACCCTAATTTTAAAAACTTGGAATATTATAGATCTGATTGGATATAAATATATATCTCTTCAACTGGATCTCTCTAATGTACTCCTTTTCTGAAAACAGTGGAGGGAAGCTCCCGGAACAGGAAGCCCTAATTTTCCAATTTCTTCTGCAGAAATGCCTATTACTGTGTCTATGATATCTCTGAAATTGCTGCTCCTCTATGTTTAAAATTTATCACTAAGGTAACCTCGCATTTCCTTGCTCCAACACCATAGGTTTCATCAGAATTGGTTTCACCAATTGGGATTTATGATCCTTTTCCCAAGGTGACCTGTTACAGGACTGTTCAGAACATCGATGTTGTATGGAATTCCACATGTCACTAGTTCATCTTCTGAGTCTGATATTCTGAAAACTGAAATTAAATTTCGTTTCCTTTCTGGAACATCTTTAGGAATTCCATTTGGACCTTTGTACCCCAATATATTGCAATTATCGCTAGGTGTCCTGTTTAGGGATGAATTCTGGAAGAAGCTGGAACCCTAAATTGGAGGGATCATATCTTCCAGAATATAGCCAATTTGAGGCTGAATTTTGAATAAATTGTACATCAGGATTTTATATTCAGCCCCTGAAATTTTCAGCTCCTGATACTTCTCCCATATTGGGATATAGTTAATGTACCAAAACTTAGTAGTTTTAGTATTTAGGTTTTTTCTAGCTCGGAGTCAAACTAGGGTTTGACTTTCCCGGAGTTTCACCCAACCAAATTTCTTGATCCAGGTTTATAAAATTCGATTTTTATGAGGATAACAATCCTATGCTAGTCTCACTCAAAAATTCCTCTTTTGTAGAAATCCCTAATTTTCCAATCGAAAACTGAAAATGCTCGGAATTGAATTCCACTTCAACAGAAAGATGCGCCCTTCAATGGAGAGTCATCCTAGCATACTTTTACTAATGGATTGTGGAGAGAGACCCAAAAAGTAAGAATCCATATATTCTGCAGCTGCAAAATGTCTTCTTCTCATGTTAGCTTTGATACCATGTTAGTTTTTCAACATTCAAGCTAGCATTATGATCTTAGGATCTTTAACTGACAGAATAACATGCATAGAAATAAAACACAAGAACAACACAAGAGACAAGAGACACAATGAATTTTCCTTGGGGAAACCATAAAGGAGAAAACCCTACAACTTCCTCGGATATAGAATCAGCACAAAAAGGTAAAACCGGAAAACAGTAAGATGATCTCCCGACAGTAGAAATATCTCTCTCTAACACTAAGAGAGATTCTCCTCTCTCACTCATGCGCTCCAATGAGTGAGTGTACATATGATTATGATAAATAGAGAGGCTCTCACTCTCTATTTATATTCTTCCATTCAATTGTAACCCACTCCAACATGTCGGCCTCACTTAACAATTACTTACTAGAGCCAACATCTCTAGGAGTGTCTAATAACCGTAGTGCCCCACCACTTGTGGGGACTTTGCCTCCTCCGACCAATAAGAGGGTAACACAATGGTGGGGACTATTGCCCCAACATACAATGATTCACTTAGGGTTGAATTCACTAGGATATTCTAATAACCCAAGGGCCCCACAACAGTGGGGACTTTAACCCTTAACCAATAGGAGGGTTACCCACAATGACTTGACATGACTTTCTCATTATAGAAACTTCCCAGAATAAACATCAGGGTATGACATGACTCAAATACATTACAATACATCCCAGAATAAACATTGGGTTACAGTACATAAGAAATACGGATGAATACATTTCAAAGTTACAATTACATCAACATTACCAACAAGAGAAAAATGTAGATCCTCCTCTTTCTGAACTTCTTGCAACAGTTCATTTCCATACATCAGCAAAATGTTTGATCCTAAACCTTCCTGAACTATTTCATCTTCCAAGGGTGACAAAGTATGTCTCTAACCATATTTCTCTAGAGAATAAATATATTTCCTCCCATCATGAACCACTTTCCTGTCATACTGCCATGGCATCCCTAAGAATATATGGCACACATCCATAGGCATTATGTCACATAATACTTCATCTTTGTAAGTACCAATATTGAATTTCACATTACACTTATCATTCACCAAGAGATGATGTCCTTTATCCAACCAGGGCACTTTGTAGGGAGTGGGATGCTTCATCCTCTTCAATCCCAGCTTCTCTACCATCTCTATGGAAACCAAATTATTTTTACTACCACTATCAATAACCATTTTACAACACTTACCTTATGACCTACACCTTGTTCTGAACAAACTTTTTCTTTGGGCTGGTTCATGTACCTGCCTCTCTAATTTTACCAGGGCTCTCTTCAACATAATAGATTCTCATTCCTATGGAGAGTTATTCATCTATGTTTCTTATTTTGACTCTTCTTGAGGCTCTACAACATTCACATTTCTCTGACTTGAAGATTGATTTATTGGAAAATTCCAAGACATATGTCCAATCTTTCCACAAGCATAAAATTTTACCTCTCTGTGTCTTCCTCTTCCTCTTCCTCCTCTTCCTCCTCCTCTCTAGGATGACTAACTGCTAGAAACCTCAGCTCCATCTTTGGAAGTCCTACCTCCACTACTAGAATATCCTCTTCCTCTTACTATATTCTTTTCTCTGTTTTTATGGTTCTATTTTCTAAACAGTTTCTCTTCTACCTTTGAACCTACTTGATATGCATCTTCTAAAGTTTTCAGATTTAATAGACTGAGCTCGTCCTATATATCATATATTAATCTATTAATATACCTAGATACTCTTTCTAGACCTCCCTATGTGTTTCTAGCTCTAATATTCAGTCTAAAAAAATCTTATGTGTATTCTTTTATAGTCATGGCCTTCTATCTAAGGTTCTATAATTGTCTAATAAGGTTCAATTGATAGTCCTTAGGCATAAAATGACTTTTAATATTATGTAGCATCTTCTCCCACAATTTTATTTTTGACTTACCTCTTATTTCTTGATGGATCTAGAGCTCATCCCACCAGATAGTTGCATGTCCCTTCATTCTAGTAGCTGCATATCTTACTTTCTTCTTGTCTTCAATTTCTTCAAAATAAAAATATTTATTTAGAGAATTAATCCAATCCATGACTTCTTAAACATTTAGGTTACCTTCATACATAGGTACTTCCACTCTAAGTCTGCTACTAGCCTTCATCATCATCTTCAAAACTCTAACTTCATCAGGATATTCCTCTTCTTCATCAGGGAATTATGCTTCTTCATCACTTCCATCTAAATTGTCTGAATGGTTCTTTCTTTCCATAGCTTCAAGTCTTTCTTCCAGTCTTCTCATTTCTCTATGCATATATGTCTCTGTAGGTTGTATTCCTTGACTATGTCTTACAGGAACCCCATGCGCTCATCCTCATCTTGGATTCATCTTTATCCAAGCTCTGATACCAAACCTTATGCTAGGTAGGAGTAATAGGTCCAATCAAAATGAGCTTCCCGATCCAATTAGCAACTAAACAAAGATGATCTGTCACCCACTTTGTCAAGCATATTTCAAATACTTAATAAATTCTGTTCAATAAAGAAATTCTGAATCCATTCAAAATTTTAACGGGCTTCATTGTCCACTCAGCAAAATTCTTGTGGACCATCAGATTTGTGTCCCCACCAAATCAACCATCAACTTCAAAAAAAATGAAGTGAATTTTATACCACGCGAATCCTCCCAGTGAAATCATTGTTAGTCGATGATCAATCTTTGTCATTTAGCTCGATCCTAATTTCCTATGATCACTTCAAATTTCACAACTTGAACCCTCCTTTATATTCCTCACTCTTCTATCAGCAAAATCCTCCTTAGCCATTGATATTGAACTACCTTTGATCTCAACTGCATGATCTTTAGGCATATGGTGATCTGTTTAGGATTAACTTGGGCACATCTTCTATTTGCAAAATTTGATTTCAACCATAAATATGTCAACGATACAAGCTCTTTAACTTTCTGTAATCTTCTCCGAATTGATCACTAAAAGGATCAATTCCCCCCTGCTCGAAGCTTATCATCTTCGATCTATGAAATTGAAGTTTGTATATCAATCAAGCTTGTACACATACACACAGATAATTCAAACCAATACTTCTAGAGATTGAATCAGAGGTATAAACACTCAATAACTTGTAGAGTAAAATTTGTTCTTCAATCAATTGGACCAGAAGTACAATTACACACAGACTCTGCTCTCTTCACTCCTCACTCTCTCTGCTATCATATCCTATCTATTAAATTCAATTCTTCTTATAACACTCAGCAACCCTATCAGATTCGAATAAATAGGATATGAACACCTAATAAAAGTAAACCTATCAACAAATATCTATCCTTGAAGAATTCCTCGCATGGTTCAAGGAGAATAATGGTAGTCTGCCACTTATTACAAATTAAAACTAATCCTATCCATCTAAAAAAGAACTCAATCTTTCTAGAAGTGATTGCATGGAAGACTAACTCATGGGTGATTCCATGAAGATGGGTAACACTTTTTGGCCAAATTTGGCGATGAAAACCTGATTTTTTACTCATGTGCTAGATAGAAGCCCTCAAAA
>LPNX010213757.1:245940-293980 GCA_001517045.1 Pseudotsuga menziesii
ATATTCATTGGTGAATCTATCGGTATCAACTCTGCTCTGTTATGTGCTAGGAATGGCAGGTTTTACACCTCTGCAAGGCACAGGAAATTTTCCATTTGTTTGAATGTGGGCTAAGTCTATTTTTTTAAGCCCTCGACCGAGGTATCTAAATACCTCGGTCGAGGTATTTAAATACCTCGACCGAGGGTTTTTAAAGCCCGTAATACCTCGGTCGAGGGCTTGATAAAACCTCGGTCGATATATTAAGACCTCGATCGAGGGCTTAACAAGCCCTCGACCGAGGTGCGTTTTTCTGTTTTTGCCAAAATGCGCTTGCCAAAAAGTGTTACCCAGGTCCGCGGATTCACCCTCATCAACCAAAGGAAGCTGAGCTAGTTGCTTTTACATCATATAGCCAAGGTCTTCATCTAAATCCAAGGTACTAAGTACAAATCCTACCATGTGAATATAGTAGTTGAAGTCGAACATGGAGGATTCCTTCAAAATGTCGGCAAAAGATATGTCGCTCGATAAACAATGCAAAGGAGACCACCAATATGAAAAGTGGTTCCTAAGATACTATCAAAACTCAAAGTCTTCATAATTAGCAGGATATGATAGGAATCTATGTGTGAGAGGGAAGGAATTGAATCCTTCAATATGTCACATGAGTAAACCAGTATACTAGATAGGGTAAGTTAGGCATAGATAAAACTTAGGGATAAACATGAATGACATTGAAGTAAATGGACAAAAGTTTAAGGATACTTAAACAATGAGAACGACACAGAGATGACTCAAGGAAGCTTGAAAATTCAATATAGACAACTGGACTCATTTGCAATGTAGAAGACATCAACAGATTCCCTATGTACTATAAATAAGTAAACAATGGAGGAGTATTAACTCAAAGTGCTAGTTTAGACTGGGAATTTGGAAACTGAAACATGAGTACCTGGAGGCTCGAACTAGTGCTTTGTTCAAGGGACTTTTTTCCAACAAACTTACAGTAAAGAGAGTATTTCCTTCCTTCCTTTCTTGTTAAGTTTTAACAAGTCTAAGAGTATTTTTTGCTGGGGAAGGAATGTACAAGATTTTACGTGGATTGTGTGGAGTGCCAATGTTGAATTACTTCTTATTTAGCTTCAGTGCAACTGTGAGATCATTTTGACCTAATCAATTATTTATGTAATGATGAATGATTTTGATTTCTATTTGAAATCTTTTGCATATATTGAGTAATGAATGTTTTACCATTGCAAAGATATCTTTGTTTATTTTTTCTGCTGTAAGTATGTATGTGGAATTTGAATAGCTACCTGTACAATTCAATATGCAGCATTACAGTACATTACTCTTTTTTATTTAAATTTTACTCCCCTTGGGGATAGGATTTATTAGTTTATAATAGACTAAAATATTAGATTTGCTTAGTTTAGAAGTGATTGAGAAGCAAGACTCATGTAAGGTGAGAGGTAAGAACTTGTGCAACTCCTTGGAGGTTCTTGTTTATAATTCACTTGCATTTAATTTAATCACTTGCATTTAATCCTTAAAACATAAAATCACATAAATGGTGGCCCGAGACACAACCGGTAAAACAAACTTAAACATTTTAATTCTATGGTAGCCAGGCCGCTAACCAGATGGGGTCCCCACACCAAATGATGAACGATCTAGTTGGGATCGCTTACTGGGGAGAATCCCTACTATCGATACCTGGGAATTTTCTAGGCATCAAAAGGAAGAAACCAGGATACAGGGACCTCTAGGTTTATTCTCTGGAATAGATGTGTTAACTTCGATAAAGGGAAACCTACAACTGGCAAGGAAATAAAATGTCCTTGATAGAAGCATGTGAGGACAACAAGAGATGTGGAACAATTAGGGGAATGTGACACTAAATGGAGAATAGGGAAACGGGAGCATGGGGGATTCCAACTTCCTTTGTTCAGAGTATGACGACAGGGATGACTTGGCAGCAAATGATAGTGACTCATGGGGAGGGAATCATACTTGTGGAACTGGGGAGATGACTGTAATGGGAGATACTTGGGGAAGTAATTGGAGTAGTGATATCTAGGGGAGCCAAGGGAGACTCATTGCAAAGTACTCTGAACAAAAGGTGACCAAATGGGGGGAAGCTTCCATAATGAGCGACTATGTGCAAGAGATGTGGGTACCGAAAGGCATAGCTTGGGCCTTCTTCATAGATTAAGGATCTCTAAGAAGGGATAGAATTATGCTCAGTATGATACTATCTTGTGTATTTTTTCTGAGCCCAAGATGGTAAATGCTTGATGGTGTTTTCATGTTTAGAGAGTCTAAAAACAAGAAGAAGACTCCAATGGGGTCTCTTTTTTGTACAGTAGTCTCCTAAGTTCGAAAATAGATAAAAGTGTAAAAAGGAGACCTCTCCCAGCTGAAAGGGGAAGAGAGAATTATTTTATGTAGGTAGTTCAACCCGGCCAGAAAAGGATAAACCTATACTAATTGGACAATCATTCAAATACTTTTACGAGCATGAAAAAAGACAATTTTTCCTGATGATGTTTTCTTTATGAGAGGGCTAGAAAAAGAGATTAAATACTACCCATGAGTGAGCCTCTTCATAAGTTGCATTCCCAATGTCTGACAAATCATAAAGGGATACAAAGGAAAACGTTCCTAGTTGAAAGGTGCTAGGGTGGTCCTTTTCTTTAAATAGTCTACATGGTATGAAAAAGGAGATAAACGAGGCCACATATATGCCCTTTAAAATAATTTAATGAGTGTGAAAGGCAACAATGTTTTCGTTCTTTTAGGAATCATAAAACAGATTAATAGAAACTCTCTAATTGTCAGTCAAGAAAGGAGGAAGTGTTTGCTGTACCAAAAGGGATGACGCTGTGAACATGGCTGATATTGATAGAAAATAATAGAGGAACACTAGTGGGGCCTCCTTGTGGGATAGTGAATGGCGGAAAAATAAGGCCAAATTTGTAGTATAGATGGAGTGGATGGCTCGTGAAAAGGACAATACATACAAGGTTTGATTTTCATTGTGGCATGCAAATCGAGGTAACTCCAAGAAATGGACCAAAGAAAGTAGGGAGGGAGGCATTCTAGGAGGTCATTTCTTCACCCAAGAGTTATTTTCACAATGGAGGCATCTTCCTATCCTCAAATAGGACTATCCATATGTGGGCATGGACTACCATGGAGATCTGGAGATGCCTTAACCTCCAGGATAGGTCTAGGGACCTGACAGTACATTTACATGATGCTTTGAGGTTCCAATCATATATAGTTTACTAGCCTAGTGGTAGCTAGATCATACATGTGATAGATACTGATGACATATTGTGTGCGTGTGTAGACATGGTACCTCACCCTCCAACGGGGTTCCAACAGTGCAAGGGCATGTTGGAGGGGTTAGATCCACCCACTCATGGCTAGAGGAGGTGGCATAGTGCTACATTGGAGTCACTGTGGCTCGACGTGGAGTGGCTATTAGAGGGGGTCACCGACAATGGGTGGCAGTACCTAGATGATGATTTGATTGTCGTCTTCTATAGAGATCCTCTGGAGTGGATCTCACTGATGAGGATGATCATGGTTGTTGATAAGTATGTCAGAGCGGCAGCACAAGGTGATGTGTCGATGGAGTACGAGAGCTCCGAGAATGACATAGAGTCAGAGGAGGATGACTCAGACTAATGACATGTGATGCTACCCCATATGCATTTGAGCACGGGGATTTTTGTATGATATGTATGATCAGATGAGAAAGGATATGGAGATTCTCATTTTGTACCGAACATGATTATGATATTTATGCATGTGGATGCACCTTTTTGAATTTTTCTGTATTTTTATGAGTCTCTTGTTTATGATGATGACTATGCCTATATCATGGATATGACATATGTATGCATGAAAATATGATGATGCATAATGCATTTTATTTCCTATATGCGATGATTGATGTGCCACTCTAGAACATCATTATCCATTTGGTCCGCTACACTATTGACACTTCTAGGAATATGCACGAATGAAATGGATTTGAAATTTCTAGCCAAGTGTCTAGTGCACATGAACTTTCTAAAGAGGCAGGGATCTCATACTCGGTAGTATTTATTCAACTGGGAGAAAAGAAGCTGGGAGTATAGGAATATATCAAGGTGATGAATACCCAAGTGAAGGGTGGTGTTCAGGAGACCAGCGAAACTGTCATACTCATCCTAGTTGTTGGTAGCAATACCAACACACATTCTGTCGATAAGGATCAAATCATGTTACGGGGAATAAATGACCAACATAGCCGAGGCGAGATAAAGATACCATCTACTTGCATCATCAGCGAAACCAACATAGAAATGAAAGGTAGGATTGAGTTGTAGCAACCAAGGAAATAAACTGTGAGACTCATGGTAAAAATGATGTAAAAGAAAAAAGAAAAACTATGATACTAGGGTATACGGGGTGGTAGACTTAGGTGTATAATATCTTGAGGTAGAGTCTTTTGTGGGGATTCTTCAATAGGTTACCATTAGAGTTAGCAAGGAGATATGCCCCCTTGATAAGACATTCATGGATGACATAAGGGCCATACCACGTGGATTCAAACTTCCCTTTTCCATTCTTATCATGGGCTTGGTAATAAATGAGGACAAGGTCCCCCTCGATAAAGGTGCATGGGTGGATGTGGGAGTCATAATGGGACTTCAACCAGGTCTTAGCTGATTTGATCATTTGGAGAGAAGCGCGATGGTCCTCGTCAGTTTTTTCAAGCATAAGTAATTTTTTTTCTAATGATGAAGTATCAAGTAGAAGTTCGATGGTAAGGCAGAGTGACAAAATATAGAATTCAATGGGAAGAATCGATTCCACACTGTGGACTAAGTGAAATGCGGTAAAACCAGTGGAAGTTTCAAGGATCTCTCTTTCATCATGAAAGTGGTGATGAGATAGATCAAGGGAATATTTCATGGTCAAGGAGGGGGGAGGATGACTGGAAGTAGAGAATGTATAAATGGTGTGATTGGTGTCCGAGGAAGAGGCCATCGGGTGGATCTCCTCAAGGACAGTGATTTCAGACACACGAGAGTGCTTATGAAGGTCATTGAGGAGTGACCAGTACTTGCGTAAGTTTGGTCAATGGTGGAAATAATGACCATATAGGCCACACAATACATAGAAGTGTTTGGTTCATAGTGATTTATTTTTAAATGCGGGTATGGTTGGTACATTGACAATTGGGTCATCATCGGTGTCAAATATTGTGCATGTATGGGAGCGAAGGATTGGAAAATCAGGACAATTCGGAGTTGGATGGACTTGGACATCGCATAAACCACATATAGGAGGAGAACATGATTCTATCAAGGCTTTGTCTTCCTTTCCCCTAGTCTTCGTGGGAGAAAGGGGGGAAAGAGTGGATGCAAAAATAGTCAAATGCATACCAGGAGGTGGGTGTGACATCGTCTCAATAGGATAGACTAGAGTCAGAACGATTTGTGGAGTTGGGGGAAAGGTGGGTGGATCAAGGTACCACACAAGAATACCCAAAGTAAAACACGGAAGGTTGAGAGTATCTGTGACTAGATTACTCACAATGCCAAAAGGTCGAAAGAGGAAGGGGATCGTGTGTACGAGGAAGGAACCCCAATAATTCCTCTAGGTATTTGGTTGGGGTTGCGACTAAGGTTGCAAAGAAGTCAGGATGTTATCGAACATGATAGTGTATAAATATGATATGTCAGTTGACAAAGGAGGGGATTCTAAGGATAAAAAGGTGTCCGTTAAAGGAGCATTGTTAAAGAGGCCCAGGCCAATGGCATACAAGAAATGGATGGAGATGATGCCGATGGTAGTGTCAATTGTAGGGAGGACATGCTCCAGAGTGGCTGATCCTTTAAGGTTGTAATATGTCAGTTTGTTGATAGTCATGATCTTCCCATCATGGGGGAACATCAAGAGTCGAAAGACATTAGAGGCAATGGCTTACATTGCATACATATAACTACATCCAAGGAGGAGGTTGTAATCAAGTTGGGCATTGACAACCTCAATGTCAATCAACACAGTTTTTCAAGCCAACTCAATGGGTACATTCATGAGAACTCCTTATGGTTTAGCAGCATGGCCATTGTAATCTCAAAGGATGGTGGTGGAAGGTTGAAGGTTTGGGGATCCAAGTTTCTTCCAAAAAAAGGTTGACATAATAGGAGGATTCCCCTTCATTAATGATGCATCGATGAATCACCAAATCATGAATCATGACTGGAACCTAGAAATCGACGGATGATGGCATCTGTGGTGCTCCTTAATCCAGGTCGAAAGTGATCAACCTAGAGTTAGAGGGATCGAATGCACCTAACGTGGATAGAAAGTATTTGCATTATAAAGGACAAGTTCAAAGGAATTCCATAGCAGAGACGGTAGAGGGATATTTGGCCAAGTCATCGACTATACTATAGTTAAGCATGGCTCTGGTAGTGGGATTGTTCACAACACAATGCAAAGGGAACCACAAGACTTTAGCAGCCCTGTCCATGTGTGGTATCGACAAATGTAAAGACATATTGAGAGAGATATAGATAGATGTAGTGGATGGATTAACAATTTCCATGGTGGATTCAAACTAGTTTCGTCGAGTCTGTAAGTTGACATCAAACGACAATGTCATGAGGTGATGGACAACAGAATCAATAGGTGGACCCACAGCAGTGGTTGTAGTATTTTTTGGTACTAAGGGTTGGGTTGCAACCTACCTTGGTTTGGTAATAGGTTCTACAGCACCATAGCAGAGGACCTTGTGGCTATTCCAAAGTAGCATCATTAGGGTCACGTTGATTGTCAGCTTGTAACAAGTGGCAGACACGATTTATATGGGGGAAATGATGTGTATAATGGTTGTAAGTGTCACAAATGTTGCACAAATGGTTAGTCTACAACTGAGGGTTCTTCCCAGGTTGAGGTGGATGCTAGGGGTTCTGTGCAGGGGGATTTGCTCCATTGTTATTCGCAGGGTTGCGTTGTTTCCCACCTCATTGGCATTGGTTGCTTCCCTGATTCCTACCTCTTTGTCCTATTCCCTACCCTTATTGGTTATTAGGGGCAGGTTTATTAGGGAGGATCTACTAAGCATAGACCTATCCTTGATGAATAGGAGGATTTAGGGCTAAAGTAGGTGTAGGTTGCACAAGTGGTGCGTAATAGTCAGGAGCATCTAGAAGGGATGCAAATCCTACCACTTGGCCATTACGCACAAGTTCTAAGTAATTTGTTCCTTGAACATGAGGAACTAGTGAAGGAGATGCATATGAAGGTGTGGCTTCGGAATGAGCCATTGTGCGTGAAAAAATAGGGGTGTATCCTAGTTGGAAAACACTAGGGGTGGTACCATAATGAGGTGGAATCGAAGGAAAGGTCATGTATAGGTGTGGATGTTGAGTAATAGATCCAATGACTCCATCAGTAAAATGGGATACCCTCGATGTATTTTGACATGAGGATCCATCATGGGGAGTATCACATATAATGATATACAAATATCCTAATTGGGCATAGATAAGATCGAACTGTTGTGTCTTGAGGATGGATTCTGCCTCATTTTGTGGGCGCTAAGATGCAACGTCCTTGGTGATGTGGGGAGTAAGGTTTTGAGAAACCAATCTAGAAAAATCGTATCATCTAACTAGATTTTACACAAGCTACAGTGATGATGCCAATCATGGATATGATCTGTGATATGGGTAGTAGTTTTCTGTCAACGAGATAATAGGATTTCCATGCCCTCAGCATAATGGAAAGGTAGCTGGAATTACTAGAGAAACATCGAGGGTAATGAGGAAAAGTCCATATAAGTGGCATGGGGTATCTTTATGTACCATTTGTTTGCAACACTAGTGAGTGTTTGTCGAAATAGCCACAATTGGATAGAATCGTCCACTATGTTGTTAGAGGAACACCAAAAGCGGAATGATATAATTTGTTTTTGGGGGTCTTTCCCTACCTTTCCTTCATACGTAGGGATGTATATTGGGATTTTGGTAGCCATGGGAGGCCACAAAGGGTCATGATGGATGGGGTCACTCATTAACTGTGCCAAATCAGGTAAGTTGAGACTAGCCATAAATCATAGACTATGACCGATACTAGATCGAGGAGCACCAACAATGGTGCTGGGACCAACGGGCATGTAGTTGTCACATGCAAACAGGTTTTGGTTTGGATATGATGGTGGCAGTTCAAGGAACTAAACTAAGGGGTATTCCCCATAATTATATGTGAGTATCATGGTGGGGAAATGATGGCATGATAGTGTCATGTGTAATTGATGGAGCTGTATGAGTTTCAAAAGCAGGCTAAAAAATCCAACTACAACCAAGTGTGCAGAATGAGAGTGTAAAAAATCCTAGCTACAAGATGGAAGTCCCTCACAAGTCATATCCTTTATTGAGTGATGAAATCCTAGTCAAAAAATATGAAATGGAAGAACAATAGGCTAAGAGAATCCCACTATTGAGAGGGACCTCGGGTACAAGAGCCCTAAATAGACTGGAAACTAGGCTACCAACTCGCTCATGACACATCCAGAGTGGTTTTCTAGAAATTCATCCCTTTTGGTCCTCGACACTCGATATGGTCATCTGCATGTACAAGGAGGACTATGAATGGTTAGCCTTTGGTACAAAATTGAGTGTGGTATTCCACCCTAACTTCTATAACCCCTTCATTGTGGCTTACTCCCATAGAGCAGGGGGGCTCCGATAGAATGGTCGTGACCGTGTTAACAAGTACTATAGGACTTTGGTACCCTAATGGAAAACAACTATGTCTCAGATGTAAGTGACAAAGGGGTGTTATTTGGTTTTATTTGGATACAATATTGTTTTGGTCCCCAAATGAGGTTACAATTAGTTGAGTTAAGTTAATTTTTAGGCTTAGCTTGTGGTCATGAAACAAGCATTTTACTTTAGTGTGTGATATTTGTGCACAAGTGATGTGTAATGTGTAAACCACAGTGATCTCACAGCTGAGACGCAAATGCATCAAAATAAATAACAATAAATGACAGTAAATATTTTTCAAAACAACTAATTCTTCTTAAAATAAGATGTACACAAGTAAATGAGCGCATAAGGAACTTAACAGGTTGTAGGAAACACACAAGGGGTGTTGACTACCAAGCTCAACTAAGGTGGCTCACATACAAGGGAAATAGCACCACAAAACCAACTAGGGGGCTGTAAGTGATTATATCTGGAAGGAAACTATTAGCACTTGTGCTAAATTTTGAAGATTTGTTTACAGATGTGTTAGCACTATTTTGGGCTAAGTAGTTGGAAAGGGATTAGGCCAGTGAAAGGAGGAATAAGGTCTGTAAATTTTCATATCATAGGACCTTGAAGGAGGTTAATGAGGTTCTGCGGGTATTTTGAAGGATTATTCCTAAGTTGGAAATGCAAAATAATTGAAGATTATAGATTTGAACCTTGAAAATGTGTGTAAGTAAGAAATTTAGGTTATATAGTGACAAGAATGAAGGTTTTAAATGCATGAGCAGAGAATATCATTGGATTATTATAATTATGCCAAGGTAAGATGTATAGGATTGAGGAATTGTGGTAAGGGCGGAGACATGTTAACTTGCAAGAAAAAATTATCCATTGGATGAACATATGAATATAGATCTATAGTTCTGGAAATTTTCATTGTTTCAACATGCAAGGAAGAATAAAATTCTCAAATCCGCGAAAGAGCTGGGAGCCCACACATTTCAACGGTGGTGATCGAAGGTCAAGACATATCAATGGTGAAAATTTAATCCGATGATCTAAGTTGCACGGACAAAATATCTTTTCATATATGTGGAATCTCTTAAAGGCTTGCATATTTTAATGGTCGATATTGATAATGTTTTATATCAATGACATATGTTATAGATGATTTTACCACACATGGTTGATAACATATTTATGACCTTCCCTGTCCCTCTGCAGACTCTTTAGACCCCATGGACTAATATTATACTTTTATGTTTACAATTTCATCCCTAAAAACACATGTTTATTGATGTACGCAACTTTTAATCCCATACTCATGTGTACATGCGACTTTTGACCTCAAACCTGCATACACCAGGATGTGTGCATAAATCCAAATATTTTTGGAGTTTTCCTTCATGTGTGTTCAAACCACTTGACTCTTGGCCTTCCATATGCCTTGATATCACTTGGATTTGAACCTCCATTACCCCTTTCGAGTGTTATATAAGGAACCCCTTGGATACATTGAAAGTGAGGACTTGAAGAGCAACGAAACTATAATCCATTGTTTTCGGAGCTTGCATATACTTGAGTCTACATCCCTTTATCCCATTGGAACACTTTGTGTTCTTCCCAATCTTTCCTTTTATTGTGAGATTTCTATCAAGAGATGGAGGATTGAGGTGGTGGAGGCCTAGGTGGAGGACTTAGTTTCTTTGGTTCACAGATGTGCCGACAGAGGTTGTCACTTATGTAATCTCTGATTTGATTAATAGAAATATCTTATCCTACCCAATAATGTGCATTTGAATGAATATTGAATCCATGGATATGTTTAAGTTCTTATACATTGTTGATTATATATGCTAGAGTATATCTAACACCATATTATATAGCATGCTTGTCTTGTTTGCTGTTGTTGAGAAAAAAATGCTAGTGCAAGCGGGATTGGAAAAATCTCAATGGGGATCTACTTCAACTGCTCGGAATAAGGTATGATTTGAGATTCTTTAGTGTTAGATGTTTGGTTTCTCTTTCATATTGGGAAGGGATTGATTTCTCATGTCTAGTTGTCTGTTTTGGTACACCCCAAGCCATAGAAAGTTTCTCTTTGTAACAGAATTGGAGACCATACTAGGGAGGTTCCTAGTTGTTTCTCTTTAGGGGTTTTCAGTATTCAATGTACTTGAATTGCTCTAATTTCTCTGTTTCTGTGTCGAGTTTGGGGGCATGTTTTCCTAGTAGGGTCCCGAAGGAGTAAATTTTGTCTCATATTTTTTGTTTGCCTTATTTTTCTCCCTTTTTCTTCCTTTACACGGGTTTAGCTTTCAAATTCAAGTATACATGCGATTTTTCCTTGAATAGTCACATATGTACGCTATTTTACTGATAAAAGTCGCATATGCCTTAATTTTGAGCCTTATTAGGAGGATTAAGTGTTGCTGGGAGATTTTGGATGATTGTTGAGTCTTCTTGGATGCTTCTGGAGTCTGAATAAACCCTTTGTTTCTGACCAGAGACTATTTTTAGTTTGATTTTTAGAAATGTTCTTGTCATTCATTTTCTACTTTTTTTTTTGAGATTAGTGCATTAGGTCTCTTTTACCTTGGTTCTTTTCTTGGCTACTGTTTGTGAGTGGTTGCAAAGTTTGAGGGTTGTAGAGTCATATTTTTTTCTTTTATATCTCATTTAATTCAAAAATACAAAGATATTTTGCTTTTTGCATAGTTATGCATTGCTTTCATTTTGCATTGGCACGGTACTTGCATTAGGTTTGCTTGTTGAATTTTAGTCATATTTTCATATAGGAATGATTGCACTTACATTTGAAGGAAACATTTTCCACTTCACGTAGTAGCATACCATGTTTTTCATTCTACACAGTGCATTTGCAATGATTGTTAGGTGTGCATTTTACTTCATGTTATGTCATAACACCATAAGTTGCATGACCATTACCCTTTGAGTAATAACAGCCAAATAAAATCAACACTTAATCAAATGAATTACAATCCTTTATTTTCTAGGGTGCATCAACAAGATTAGGTTTTAGGGTCTTAGAATAGTTCATTGTAAGTTAATTCTTCAAGACCACTAAACAAAACAATTAGGTGTCTGTCTAGGTGAGAGTGTGAAACCCTTGGTATAATTAGTGTTTCTCGGGATGCTCCTCTTACACAGGAGTTAAGTAAGAGGCATTGCACGCGATTGTGATTGGGATGACCCCTGGTCACTTTCTGTAAGCACCAGAGATATTTCCAAGATTGTATTCATATTTGGGAGCCTTTAAGGTATTGACTAGTGCACCCCTAGGGTACCAGTTGTGATTTTAGGATTCAGGATTTGCTACCCTGCCCATACGGTCAATCCCACTTGTGACTGTCCACTTGAGAATTAGTTATATTGAGGTGACCTTAGTTTCCTTACCTAGGTTATTGAGGGGGTATTTGTAGAGGTTATTTTGCAGGTGTCCTGGCTAGGTAGGAGTCGAACAACACATTCACTATATGCGTTGAAGTTGAGGGCCACTATAATTGGTCACGAACCTTCGCTTGTTGTGTATGGCCATCTCAAGCCTCTTCAAGGAGAGACATACCTGCTTCATTCAGGAGGTCACTTATCCTACCCTTGGTTTTCTTGTTGTTTGGATTTAGATTTTCTTAGGTGTATGCTCTGTGCACGCTAGTCTACTTAGGGTTGGGTAGATAGATCGAGTATTTTCTTTTTGTTGAGTCATTGTGGATCTGGGTGCGGCTCCCCATTGCTCTCATCATTTAGCAGGTCTTCTTCCTTCTACATCTCCTCCTCCCTTGGGAGAGAGAGTCATATAGTCTGGGAATACTAGTCATCACTTCGATTCACACTGAGATCTCACCATGAGTCATCATGAGCCTGAGGTCCTGGAGATTCCACCTTCCCTACCTCTGGTGACGGGAGTTGAACCTTCAAGCACATATGCAACTCTGCCTAATTCTGTTCCTTATGGGGATCGATTGTCACAAGATGATTTATCACAGTTTCCTGATTACATTAGCTCTGACCCCTGGTATTGGTTATACTATCTGGGTGAAGAGACTCGCCATGAACCCACCAGCACTAGCCACATTAGAGATGGCATGCCTAATAGTCTCGATCTCAGTTCGATACCTCATTTCAAACTGGTTGGTGACCCTGGTACTGCGCCTAGGGGCACTTCCATTCCTTTCCATGCAAAGAGGTTTGGTGGTAGTAGTCACATTGCGCCATCCACTCCAGCGGTGGAAATTCCTCTGCACACACACCCCAAACCTAGCACTAGTGTTCCTATTCAAGGACCTCAGCCAAGACATGTGAATATTGGGGGTACAATCTATATTCCTTCACATATTCCATCATGTTCTCAACCTGTTCCTTCAATTTCCTTTTTGATGCATCCTCTTCCTAGATCTAGTGGTCCTTCGGGCCGAAGTTCGACTATAAGCCATGTTTGTACTACAACTGCTAACACTGTAGTATCACAAATCCAAGTGCCTCTTTCTGTGTCAGCAGGTGATGTACCTATTTTCTGTATCATCTCATGGAATACCTCATGGACCATCTCATGGAGCTTCCCATATACCTACCTATGGACAACCTTATGGATCATCCTATAGACCATCTCATGGTCCAGCCTATGGAGCTTCCCATAAACCTTCTTATGGACCGCAGTATAGACAAAACTATCAATAGTATGGGTATGGGTATCAACAACCCACTTACTCTTCTAACTATGGATTTGTAGCACCTCATTATTAAGGTACTCTGCATTATAATGCTTCCATGAAGCCCTTCATGGGTCATATGGGAGGAGGTTATTATCCCACTGGCCAAGGCCATGGTGTTTATAGCAATCAATCTTATATGAATTAGTCCTATCAGGGAGTGTGGCATTGATTGGATCAACCTAGGCTCCCTTTCCTTGCGACCTTCAACCTACCTAATTTGTCGAGACTAACAAATGATCTTGTGTCTCATAATCCGGCATGGTCAACGGTCCCTACCAAGCTTCCTTTAGACATTCCAAAGTTTGAAGGTAAGGCTGGTGAATATCTTGGTGAGCATGTCACAACCTTCCACCTTTGGTGCTCTTCTAATTCCTTACACAATGACTCCATCCATTTGAGGCTATTTCAACGCACCCTCATGGGTCCTGTGGAGAAATGGTATATAGATTTACCAGGGGGGACCTATACTACATTTGATGACCTTTCCATGACTTTTCTTAATCATTTCCAGCTACCTATACATTACAATGTACCGAACTCTTTCCGACCTTGCAGCAAGACAAAGCCATGCATATTTTAGATCATATTCAAGAGTGGCATAGACGAAAACAATTAATTAAAGCCTTTATACCACCAGAGTTAATTCTAGAGTGGTTCCTCAAATCATTGTTACCTTATATCGCAAAGGATGTTTCTACATATGGAGTTCAAAATGAGGACCAAGCTAGTTTTAGGGCTCAAGAGTTCGATTTGATCTATGCTCAATTCGGACTCTTGTATGAGATTATCCCAAATACTCCAAGATCCAATTTTGACCCCAAGATTAAAACTAGGACACAAGCTAATGGAATTGTTGGCTCCATAAGTACCAAACCTGCAAACTCGGTTACGAAACAAGTGAGCTAGTTATCACTTAACCATCCTGCATCGGGACAAGCCATGGCTTCATCTAAACCTACCCAATCGGTGAGTGTACTTTCAATGCAAAAATTGAACCCGAAAGGTAACCAACATATTGGAAGGAATAAAAGGAAAGGAAAAAATAATCGTAAGGGTGGGAATAAAAATGAAAATGGTAATAATAATGGCAAGAACACGAACAATGTTGGGGGGGGAGAAGCAGCCCACGAAGTAGCTTAAGCGTAAGATGAATTTTCCTTGTAACTTGTGTAATTATGATCACCTCACTCACTTGTGCCCTCATATGGAGGATGCCTTGAAGTTCATAGCATAGGGCCCAACTTTGTTTACTAATCCTTTACCTAATAATCGAAATATGAACTTGAGGACCGTTGATCCTAGTTGTGCGTCTGGTGGAACTCAAAACCTGCCAAAGGCCACTACTGGTCACGGTTGCATCAACATGGTGAGATCTACCAAAGTTGTGATGCGTGTGAATGATTATGGTTCATCACAACCAGACCTTGGGAAATAACCTGATCCACCCAAGAGCTCTTTGTGAATTGAAAAGCCTACGGATAAACCTGAAGTTCTGCCTCGCATTCCTAAGGGAGTCTTGAAGTGCTCGGGGAACAATCCTAATGCTTGAGCCACCCAAAACTATTCGGTTGTCGAGGATTTGGGCCAGACTCCTTATGTGATGTCCACATTAGAAGTGCTTCAGAATTGTCCTTCACAGAGAAATGCCTTGCTGTCTGCTCTTGGGGTTAGCGATGATAGATCTTCTTCCATGATCAAATTTGAAACTCATGGAATCTAGCCTCGCTTTCCTTACTACATGTCTCTTTTGATTCATGTAGAGTGTCTCAACAACACCATCATGCGTACTATTATTGATGAAGGAGTTGTCGCTTATGTGATGTCTTTGTCATGTTGGAAGGACTTAGGTTCTCCCATGTTTTCTCAGTCTTCCAACATGTTGAATACTTTCAATGGAAGGTTGTTTCGGTCACATGGTATACTTCCTTCTCTAGAGGTATAATTAGGAGGGAAGACTGTCGCAATCGAATTCAAGGTGGTTGACGCGCCCCTTGACTACAATATTTTGCTGGGTAGGAACTGGATGTACAATATGCAAGTTGTAGCCTCTTCCCTATTCCTAGTGGTTTTTTTCCCTTTAATGGGAATATCATTACTTTTGATCAAAAGTATTTTCAGAATCTTAGTGCAAATGCATCATCAGGAGATTCTATCCTGATTATCAATCATTCTCATCCGGAAACTAAGAATGTGGGTGTAGGTATGTATCCTTCTCTCATTGGAACCTTTAGTTGTCATGTGCCCATTCTTATGATTGGGTATAGTATTGGTGGTACTTCATCCTCCTCGAATTCAGTATCCTTTTGCACTACTCATATGGAGGATCCTTGGATTCTTCCTTCACCGAGTACTTCGAGTATGCCCATCGAGACAAGCGTGCCATTTCCTATAACAATGGTGGCCTATCAAGTGAATCTTGATCATGTTGTAGATCCTAGTCCTTCCTCTTCATGGATGGAGGAGGAGGACCCTTATGTGCTTCTTGCATGCGAAGTAGAGTCATCTCACTCTCACGACTTCCTTGATGATTTTTTTTCCATCAGATGAAGCTATTATTGACGCCATGTCTGGGACTGAATAGCCTTGGGAAGAGTTGCACCATAGATTGTATTTCCTTCCTAAAATTGATCGTTTAGAGTGTAATGAATTTAGGATGATTCTAAGCAAAAATATTGGTAGCCCCGTGGTCCCATTAATCTCTCCTAGTCAAATGAATGAAGGGAACATGGCTAACTTGTCACAAATGATTCCTATCAACATTTCTCGTGGTCCTGGTAAGATTAAGAACGTCTACATTGGGGTGCATTCTTCCCCCAATGAGATTAAACAGTATACCGAGTTGTTTAAGGAGTTTCATGATATTTTTGCTTGGTCATATGAATAAATTCCAAGTATAGACCCTCGTATTGTCGAACATGAAATCAAGACCTATCTGGATGCAAAACTAGTTTAACAACGTTTGAGTGCCATGAATCCTAAGAAACCACCTGTCATTAAAGCTGAGATAGAGAAACTACTCAAAGCTGGTTTTATCTATCATGTTCCATTGATAGAGAAGGTTTCAAATCCCATTCCGGTGGATAAGAAGTAGGGAGCGATCTGAATATGCATTGATTTCCATGATTTAAATCGAGCCTATCCTAAAGATAATTTCCCTACACCATTTATTGATCAAATTTTGGATGATTGTGCTGGAAGTGATATATTTTCTTTTATGGATGCCTTTTTTGGATATAATCAGATACAAATTAAACTTGAAGATCAACACTGTTGGGAAAAATGTTGTCTTCAATAATTTACCTAATATTTAATTATCAACTGGGGTTAGTAGGCTTAGAGTTGCTACAAAATATATCCGAAGGTAGAGAGTGTTGTGGTAATAATTTAATAAGAAAAATATTGTAAGGTATTAAGTTTAACTCCTAAGGATCTAACTTAGTTAACTTAATAAAAACAGAGTTCTAGGCAGATTAACATCAAACTATTTATAAATGTCCAAATATAAACAATGTTATGATAATGAACTATTCTACTTTGAGAAAGTCACTACATCAAGAAGAATTTACAATATTATACATGCGTTAACTAATGTACATAAATCAACCAAATCATCTTAATTACACTCTCCTTGATTATTTTGAGGGTAAGCATTTACTATAATAGGAACTGAGGTAGGAGAGGTATCAAAATGGCTCTCAAAAGAAGTGTAAAAGCTAAATGGGATTAAGTCTAGTTTGATCTCTACAAAAATGTGCAAACTGAGAAATTTCGAGTTACAAGAACTAGTAAACATGATTTTTTATACACAAATAACTCCTATTCACAAAATACTATATGAGATTAAACATGATTTCTGACCAAACAAAAGACTTATGTAGTGTGACTTGAATTCTATCTTATAGATCCCTAATTACATAATTAAAAGAACAAATTGTATTATATAAAACACTCAATATATTAATGCATATAACTTAAACTTCATATACAAAGAAACAACTTAACTCAAAGGTTCAATTACAAATTAATACAATGAGTTAAATTACATAATACCATTCCTATACATAAGGTACAAAGAAAGAAGGAAAAGAAGTAAGGTTTAATAAAGGGGTCTAAACAATCTCATCTAAGGATCTTTAAGAGAAAATATAAACATTATATAACCTTTATCATCAAGACAAAATTAGAAAAACTAAGAAAAAAATATTTAAAAAAAAATTAAAAACACACAGGGCTGAATGAGCGACTGCTTAACATGTGAAAATGAAGATTTGTATAAAGGGTAGAACAGACTGTCTGTATGACAGTCTATTTGAAGAAAATGCTAAGACTTTAAGGAAATGGTAAATTTAAATGCTTTATTGAAGGGTAGCTACCTCATGCATGTACTACTGCAATGTAAAAGCAAGAAATAAACCTACTTTAATGATTGAATTTTATAGCAATATAACCTAAGCTAATTCCATAATTCAAAACATCATTTAACAAACTATCATACTCTTAAGTAAATTCATGAAAAAAATGGAATAAACAGAACTAGATTATAATTAATCAAAGGAATTTAATCTAGAAATTAAGCAATGAATTATAAATAATTTGTGAAAAAACTTGAAAACTATATTAGGCGCAAAAGAATCTAAAATCTATTCTAAGTGCAACCGGTTGCTACTTGATGAAAGAAACCTACATGCTCAACATAATATTAGACTGAAATATATGCTATAGGAAACATGAATGATTACAGAAACAAAACTACACAAACAACTTGTAAGCAAAATTATACTAATTGCAGAGGAAAATAAAAACCTACACAAAGATATAAGAACTCTGTTGTCAGGGGGGCCTCCCAGCAAATAGTTTTATGCTTCTTCTAATCACACATGATCATACAAAATGCAATAGGACTTTCATTAAATTAAAAGAGTAGAATTACATATTTTTTCAAATTGAACTAATCAAATAAAAGATAGAGACTCAGACTCCAAACTCATAGACTCCTCCCTAAGTTGCATGACAACGTCTATATATACATCGTTCAATAGAGGCGAGCAAGTCGACCCTTTAGTGGTCGACTGCTCTTCATGATAAGGAAGGAATTATGGCAAATAAGTGTACTAACAACTAACAGATGGCAATTCCTCTTCTCTCATAGATCGGGTTCCATCTGGAGTGCGATGTGGCTTATGAGTTCAATCCAAATCAGAGCCAGCATCAAGGTGTCACAAAGAGACATGAGATGGACACTTCTTCTAGAAGAAGACTGATGCTAAGATGCTGGCGCATGGTGATGATAGTTCCTAGCCATTTTCATGCCTTTAATGTACAGAAATATGCTACCAACAATGCACAGTATATTTGGTTATCTAGACAACAAGCTAGATACGATCTCCGTATATCTAGCTGAAGGCATGTCTGTTTGTTAACCTGCCTAAAAGACCATATAACCTACAAACAATTATACACATGAATTAATACATTGAATGCGCTTCATATTATGTCAATTTTAACCATTGAAACCGTAAAAAGATGATAATAAATAGAATTGACATAAACCTTAAATTTGTTCATACCTAAAGCTTGAATGGTGAGCTACATGGTGCAAAAGATGCCAAAAGATAACAAAATATGTGTTAATATGCGAAGTAATGAACCCAAAAATGGTGACGAAATGGAGACCAACAAACACAAGACCGCATTTATTTGTCATTGGGGAACTTTTGCATATCAGAAGATGCCCTTTGGCCTTCAAAATGTCGTAGCTACGTTTCAGCGGGCCATGATCTTAAAAAGATTATTGAATTATATTTGGATGATCTCGCTATTCACTCTCATTTGAGAGTGCGTCATCCTTACCATTTGCGATTAGTGTTCGAAATATGCTGTCATTATCAAGTTCGTTTAAATCCTCATAAGTGCATCTTTTGCATGAAATTTGGTCATTTACTAGGATTCATCATATCCAGGGAGGGTATTAGAGTCGATCCCTTGAAGGTTGAGGCAATACTTCAATTATCTCCCCCATGTAACATTCAACACCTTCAATGTTTACAAGGTATGGCGAACGTCTTGTGAAGGTTCGTGGTTAATTTTTCCAACTTGCATAAAGGTTTCGTGCATCTATTGAAGAAGGAAACCCCCTTTTACTGGGATGAGCGAGCCCAGGAGTCTTTCGATGATCTTAAGAAGGCATTAGCAATAGCCCCTGTGCTTATTCCACTATACTATAGCCGTGATTTCTTGATTTATGTGGTCGCATCTCAGGAGATGGTTGGTATGGTATTGGTTCAAGAGGATGAGGAGCTCCATGAACATGTCATGTATTATTTGAGCCAAAACCTTATTGATGTGGAACTTCATCATTCCCATGTGGAGAAGCTAGCCTTAGCCACCATTCATGCGGTTCAATGTTTGAGACATTACATTCTCCTTCGCTAAACTTTGGTCGTAGCTCACATCAATCTATTTTAGTTCGTCCTCACTAGAATGATGATTGGGGGGAAATATAATAAATGGATTGTGATTTTGTAAGAGTTTGATCTCGATTTTGTTTCGGTGAAATCAAAGAAATAATTAATCTTTGTGGAGCTCATATCGGATTTTCCAAATTTGGATGAAGAGGAATTTTATGAGTATTCTTTTGTCGATGAGCATATATTCCTCATCTCAACTGTGGACCCTTGGTATGGGGATATTATTGTGTATTTGCAAACATTTGAAGGTCCCTACTCACCTCTCACGGGATGAGCAACGATGACTACGTCACATAGCGAAGAACTACCTCATAGTGGATGATACTTTGTACCGCTGTGGGGTGGATTCCATTTTACATCATTGTTTAACTCATGATGAGGCTGAGTTCATGCTTAATGATTGCCACGAAGGGGCATGTGGTGGTCATTTATATGGGCTTTCTACAACCCAAAAAATCTTAAGAGTTGGCTATTTTTTGCCATCTATCTTTAAGGATTGTGTTAATGTGATCAAGAAATGCCACCCGCTAGGTGTTTGCACGTAATATGTGCTCGCGTCTTGCCCCTTTGCATCCTATTTTCAACACCGGTCCCTTCACCAAGTGGGGGCTTGATTTTATGGATTGTAACCTAGCTTCAGCTAGGGAGCACCATCATATTATTATGGTTGTCGATTACTTCACAAAATGGGCAAAGGCTATGCCCACAGTTAAATTCGATGGTGAGACAACCCCGCATTTCGTATTTAACCAGATTATCACCCGGTTTGGCATTCCAAGAGAGCTTGTCACTGAGCATGGAAGGCATTTTCAGAACAAAATGATGGAAGAGTTGGATTCCAAGTTAGGATATAAGCAAGAGAACTCCTCTTATTATTACCCTCAAGCAAATGGAAAGGTTGAAGCAGTGAAAAAGTCACTTAAGTCCATTCTCCAACGAACCATTGCACAAAGAAAGAATAATTGGCATATCATGTTGTATCCTACTTTGTGGGCCTATAGAACCACGGTTAAGACTTCCACTATTTTTTCTCCCTATAAGCTTGTGCATGGGGTTGAGTCCGTATTACAGGTTAAATGCGAAATCTCTTCTTTGAAGTTAGCTGTGGAGCTTTTACCAGAGACTTCCACATTGGAAGAGAGTTTGGTCCACTTAGAGCAGCTTGATGAGAAATGCCGAGATGCCTTAGTGGCTCTATAGGTTAACAAGCATCGCATTAAGGTCTAGTATGATAAGTATGTCTATCCTAGGAGGTTTAGTGAAGGTGACTTGGTCCTTTTGTGGGATCAACCTAAGGAACCCTTAGGGGCATGAAATTTTAATCCCATGTGGCATTGTCTTTACGTGGTTAAGTGTGTCTTAGAGAAAGGCATCTATGAGTTGGTTGATTATGAAGGGACATCCTTGGAAGAGCCTAGAAATGAGCTCTATCTCAAAAAATACTATGCATGATTTTCAGCCAGGGATAATTTTTGTATATTATTGTACATTTTTTCATTGCACAGTTAGGTTTTCTTATGGTGATAGGGTTTGTTGATTAGCTTTCGTTTGTTATGGAAAATGTCGATGGAGTCTTCCATTTACATAGGATTCATTGATGGTGCTAGCTTCCACACTCAAAACTCAGCTTCGGCTACTTGGGTGATCTATACTCCTATGGGTCAAGTATTATCTTCAGGAGGCATATGTTTACGGTCTTCGTCAAACAATGTTGCTAAATATAGTGTAGTTATTGAGTTATTGTGTGATTCCATTTCACATGGTGTTCATTCTCTTGATGTACGTCTTGATTCATAGGTAGTGGTTTCACAACTTAATGGATTGTATCGTATTAGGGATCTGACATTATTACGAAGATTCTTACGTGTTAGATTGCTAGAATGGAAATTTGAGAGTATAACATACATTCATGTTCCAAGAAATTTTAATTAAGTTGCTGATGCATATGCTAACTATGTGCTAGATTGGAATTTGTTTCACAGACCATAAGCATATAACAAACACATTTTTCACATGTAAATAGAATAATAATTAATCATCATAAATATTTTTCATTAAGTTCAAAAAAGGTGACATCATAATACATAAGTGTCATATACAAAATTGGGGATTCTAAGCCACCAAAATATACTACACATTCATACAAAAAGTATACACCCAGGTCTCTAATCCTGAGGTGGAGGAGGGTGTTGATCATGGTAGCACACTATGGCTCTAGCTAGCCAGTGAAACAATTGAACCCATGCTCATGGTACTCCAACCATCTGGCATTACATGGCTTCAGGAAAGTCCTGGACTTGCGCCATGGGAACTCTCTATGTCAATCGAACAAAGTTCGTGTGAATGCTCTAGAGCATCCGCACCCATGATCTCATCACCTCTTCCCCTCTGTCAATGACAAGGAAATCCATATGGTCATCATGGTCCTACATCTGCATATACATGATAGAGTGTCACTATGTGTCATCACACCAAAAACATGTCTTTTGATTTCATATATCAAAAAATACAAAAAAAATAAATAATTCAAAAATTAAAAGTGGGTTTAGGATTCATTACCTATGTCTCCATAAGCCGCTCCTAGTGGTAGGGGCATGTCTAGATCACCACGGAAGTTTATCCCTACATAGGGATAGTCATCTATGGCGATGAGATTTTTTCGTCACCATGGAAACAACTCTATTGGGTAGGGGTTAGCCACCCTTTCACCTCCCGGTCTACGCATGACATAAGCCTAGCGTCACTGAGCTGGATCCCAGACTCCATGTGGAGAAATGTCTATTCTAATGCTTAGCCCTGGCATCCACTCAAAAATGAATGTACTCAGTATGCTGCCAAACCCAAAATTCCACACCCTATCCATCTTGCAGTCACTGAGATGTTATTTCATGTTGCTCAGTAGCGTATTACTCCATTCATATATTGTAGGCCGCATACACTCTACCGCATAGAACATCATTGGCTGTGAGGCCTGGTGGAGTTACACCAAACCTGCAATCCTTCCAAAGGCCAAGAATATGGCTTTCAGAATTAGAATATGAATCAAGTTTGTCGGGATTTGAATCCCAACCTTATCTGTATTGGGAAGGCAGTACACAGCTATGTAGTCATCTATGGTCAGCCCGCCTCCTGGCCCATGAGATCAGAGGTTCACCACTTCCCCTTGTCGGGACAAACCTGTGATGAAATATATGTCCTCAACCTCAATTTTGAGTGACATCCCATCTATCTAAAAAGTTTCAGACTCTAGATCCCAATAATCTACCAGCAACTGGAGTAGCCTTGGCTTTGCCCTCAAGTTGCCAAGACACCAAAACTTGTATAAGACACATGCCTATAATGCTTGTTGAGCCATGAGGTCAGCTTGAACAGCTTCCTCAACATCACCATGTTCCCTCTCTCTCCACTCTAGTACCATCATGCAAAAAAAACACAATTTTTTATCATTATTTTCCCATTAAAACCTTGTTCGCGACCCTATATGTGACTATCTGCAAGATAGCCATGTGTGTATGCGGTTTTCATGGTATTTTCCATGTATGGCTAGCCATATACATGGAAAAATACCTGATTTCTGTATGGACCGAAACACCCAAGTGGGAATGGCCTAAAAAATTAAATTGACCATGAAAATTTAAATTTTTTATATTAAAATGAAGGAGAGGGGCAAGGGAATTTACCTGGATCAAACATGGAGGGATTCTGCCAGATGATTCTCCCAGAATTCGCTTCTAAAGTTCTGGACTCAAATGCACTATGGTGGGTAAAAATTCAAAATGGTATGAAAATTATTAATTTTTCACTATTTTATAGAAAAGTTTTGAAATTTTTACCCACTTTCTATAGTTTTTTACCGTTTATGACCATTTTGGACCATTTGAACTAATTTGATGTTGTAGGAGCCTGTTTTGAGTGTGATTTGACCGTGTCTTTAACCCGTTCATGCCTATTTTAGGTATTATGTCTAAAATGGCATATAGGTTAGGTTTTCACATCCACTCTCATTTTGCATAACCTTATGACCGTTTCATCTTAACCCTAGGTACAAAACCATTCTATCTTGTCACTCAACCTTCTTGTTTCTTTTAGAAGTGACATGTTGTGAATGGTAGATCTTTCCCATACATGGGTACCCTAGTTAGACCCTATTTTTCATTTGGTGCCCATGGCGACATTTCTCCTTAAGGGTGTGGGATTCCATTCTATAGTATCGTCATGAATTTGAGAAAGAGCTTCATACTCCTCTTGAAATTTATGCTGGGCTTTCCCCTGGGACTCCCTTATATATGTCAAGTTGTAATTTCATTATCATGAGTTTTTCTTGCCTTATTGAGCCTTATGTCGGCTTCCCTGACTTTGATTATCATCCATATAGCCTGAGATTGTCTCATGTCTAGCCAAGCAGAGGTGTTTTACATATATTTTGTAGTTTGATCCCCCATTTTTTACCAGGAGGGGACCTTCCCCTGAGTGTCGTTATCTTGCACATGTTTCCTTGCATTCAGCATAGGTATGTTTCGTTGCCTAGAACTAGTTTTCTTATCCCCTGACACTTGTCTCCTCCTAGATTTGTAACTATAAAGCACTTTTATTCTTTTTCAAGATTTTCAAAGTATCTAAAAAAAGTCCAAAAAAAAATCAAAAAACCAAAAAGTCGGACAGGAAAAGATGTTATCTTTGGCAATAGTTGAGTCATGTCGCCTTCGAACAAAGCACTATATATCACATCTGTTGGTTGGGTTATTAGTTTGACTTTAGGATTTTTACTCATTACTCTGAGTTTATCTCCACCGACGAGTTAAGCTTCCAGTCCCTATGGAGCCTTTGTTGATGCCTCCTATGTCAAAGAGATGTCCCAGTTTGCATATCGAGTCCATGCTGCTTATCTTCAGTCACCATTTACCTTTATGCTCTTGTTTGAAGGAAGTTGAAGCCTGATTCGGCCATTCCTCAGTTGTCTTGACTTTGCATGTCGGCCATTCCCGGTACTGTTACTAGTTCATGCACATCTTGTTCAAGTTCTTCCACATTATACAACATTTCTGAGTACCTCGTGTTGGTTGATGGGGGATGCCTTAATTCCCTCCTTCCAAAGGATTCCATCCCATTGACTTCAAATCATATCAGCGGAGTCTAGAGTCATTTGAGTGCCTTGAGACTTACAGTCATTAGTGGTAGGTTCTCTCGCCATCGATAGTTTTGGGAATACATCAATGTCCCCTGATCGGTTGATTCTTCCAAGTGTTCGACCTCAACACATCTATTCACACTTGTTATATTTCACTCTAGTATGTTGTTTCCCATTTTCATTATCAGTGGGTGATCTTGCGTTTGTTAACGGTATCCATCAATGACCAATAATCAGACGATGGACAACTATGTTCTACCTCGACACCTCTATTCACATAGTAGGACATGTAATCGTAGCGGTTTGTGTAGAAGACCTTCCAGTTTGGTGGCATTCCACATATGCTACCTCCTTGATCGTGCCAGTGTTCATGAGATTTCAGCTCTCGTGATTTGATTCCAGTGTATGTCAAATATCTTCAGCCATTATGGAGATCTTGATACATTGTATATATTCAGCTTCTATGGAGATCTTGATCCATTTGATATCTTCATCATGGAGATTCTGATCTATTATATATTGTACATGGCAATGACCACGCATGTCACATTTTGTATATCATGCCTATTCATGGCCATTGTACTATTATGTATCCAGGACTGATATATGTATTTGTAGTCATATGTAGAGATTGATTATTCTACTATACTAATGGATGGCTAGTTCTTCCACCTATTTCTCCATAACTCCACTTATGGGATGGATTTTATAATGTATTCCGACCATCATGTTACCCCTCTGACCTCACACATTAGGGGGCATCTGTTATAGCTGATTTTACCACACATTGTTGATCACATATTTATGGCCTTCCTTGTCCCTCTATAGACTCTTTAGACCCCATGGACTGATATTATACTTTCATGTTTACAATTTCATCCCTAAAAAAACATGTTTATTGTTGTACGTGACTTTTAATCCCATACTCACATGTACACGTGAATTTTGACCCCAAACCCGCGTACATAGGGATGTGTGCATAAATCCAAATATTTTTGGAGTTTTCCTTCATGTGTGTCTGAACCACTTGACTCTTTTCCTTCCATATGCCTCAAGATCACTCGTATTTGACCCTCCATTACCCCTTTGGAGTGCTATATAAGGAACCCCTTGGATACATTGAAGGTGAGCAATTGAAGAGCAACGAAACTATAGTCCATTGTTGTTGTAGCTTGCATATACTTAAGTCTGCATCCCTTTGTCCCATTGAAAAACTTTATGTTCTTCCCAATATTTCCCTTGATTGTGAGCTTTCTATCAAGAGATGGAGGATTGAGGTGGTGGAGGCCTAGGTGGAGGACTCAGTTTCTCTGGTTTGCAGACGTGCCGACAGAGGTTGTCACTTGTGTAATCTATGATTTGATGAATAGAAATATATTTTCCTATCCGATAATGTGCATTTGAATGAGTATTGAATCCATGGATATGTTTAACTTCTTATACATTGTTGATTATATATTCTAGAGTATATCTAACACCATATTATATAGCATGTTTTTCTTGTTTGCTGTTGTTGAGAGCAAATTGCTAGTGCAAGCGGGATTGGAAAAAGCTCAACGGGGATCTACTTCAACTGTGCGAAATAAGGTATGATTCGAGATCCTTTAGTGTTAGATGTTTGGTTTCTCTTTCATATTGGGAAGGGATTGATTTCTTGTGTCTAGTTGTATGTTGTGGTACACCCCAAGCCATAGGAAGTTTCTCTCCATAACAGTGAAGGTGAATTCCACTGAGCTAACATGCTCGCAAAAATTAACTTTTACAATTTGCAAAATCACTTAAAGGGGTTGCATATTATAATGGAGGAGATCTAATCGGGAAGGAATCTATGGCGGAGAGCGATTCCATCAATCCAACATGTGCAAATAAATGCACAATTTAAATCCATGGAATGTGGTAGGCCCTTGAAACTTGAACGACAAAGATTTACTGAGTGGGTTTTGATCAAGGGATAAAAATAATTCCACAAGGTGAACTTGTACGAAGAAATGTCAGAGGGAAGATATGTAGAATTTGGTATGGGCCACATATTACGACGAACCATATCTACAATCAAGCAATATCTACAATGACGATGTATTATGTTTATACAAGGCGTACAACATATAGGAATGGTCGAATTCAGTGAAATGTGGTGGGAGTTGCACGATCCTACGATCACGATCAAGATACTATTAAGATTCATGGTGGAGGTGTATTCCTCTAAGGGAAGCTACAAGGAAAATAAGGAGTACGATATAACAGAGAAAAAGATCGATGGAGTAAAGGGAAGCAGGATTGATGGTCCAAGATGAAGGAGGGATGGATGAACAGATGAGATTTGTTCCCACTAAAGAAGGTGCAAACGATATATCAAAGAAGAATAATATAACCAATGTGTACATGTGAATTTAGGTCACTTGTATGATTATGTTCATTGGATAGCAAGATAAGGATTGTGCAAAAAGCGACCAGCTAGGAAAAACCTTGTCAAGCTACTTGTAAAAAGACTAGGTAGGCCACATTTCTCCATTACATATCGTATATACGATGGATGAGGTGGAAGGGTTAGCTGAAAAAAACCTGGAATACGATAAAATCGAATAATTCTTTGAAGACAGAGATTCTGAGATTTTCAACACCATACTACCGAATGGACCCATAGAAAATGTAAAGATCAAACTAAAGCTACTTAGGGACTAGGGAACTGATATGCACGGTGTCTATAGCTCATTTTCCACCTTTTCTCCACTGACCAAACCCTGAATTTCCCCGAGTTCATCGATTGGTGCTCCGCTACTTACTCTACTTCCAAGAAGGTAATCATGGACACCTCTAGTTCTAAAATCCTCTACCCGGTCAGCCCCCTCATCATTAGGAACACATTATCTGTTCTTGTATATTTCAGTTAGAAATAGAAAGAATACAGTGAAGAAGGAATTGTCCAGTGTCTTAAAGAGGAAGCTGTGGAAAAGAAAGAGGCATTATTTAAAGCATGTTTGAAACACAATACCCAGCAAAAATATTACCCTTGCCTTTTAGATGTCAATGATTTCACTAAGGAAACACAGTGTGTCACAACCCTCCTGATTCAGTTCTTAGGGATGGATACTAAAAAATACATCACAAAGTCCATGATGAGTTTACTATTCACCCTAAGCACCTACCCAATCAACATTGATGATCCTATCCAGTCATCCTAGGTTTCTTGCCTCAAGTTTGATGAGTTCCTAGTCAAGAACATTCACTTTAATCTAGTGAATTTCCCTAGGACCAAAACCTTTAGATTTCAGTCCTACTTGTTGATAATTTTTCTGTGTTTCAATAAAGAGAAAATCCAACTTTTGAAAATGACGACCACAGAGGAAATAAACAATGATTAAACCAAATTCATGAACTTTTTGATGGCAGGAGTGTTGGTGCCTTCTTCCAGAAACAGATACCTAGGGTGTTTCCTGAGATGAAGGAAACATTGCAATCCTCCCCTGACAAAAGGATTGGGGATTTGTTCTTATCAAAATAAGGTACAGTAATCAAGACATACAGATTTTTCCATGAACCTTACACATTTCTTTCCTTTTTTACTCTTAGGGTGTTCACTTTAGAGATGATCAGACATGGGCTCATAGTGGAAAATGAACACTTCCTGAGTTTCAGGAAGTCTTTGAAAATTAAATTTCCTTGGTCCATAGGCCCATGTGTCATAAAAAACAATGTTTCTCTTCCACTGATAGAAAGTATGATAATAGGGATAGGGTTCCCTACTGAAGCTACCATCAATTACGATCCCCATCACATTATATCAAACAGAAGGAAAGATAACAAAAATAATCCCTTTGAGCACCATGAGATGGTAGGCCTGCTTGAGGCTGAAAATTGGTCATAATGCCCCCAGAAGAAGTAGGGAGATGATGGTATGGAGGAGGGCCCCACTTCTCCAATACAGGGAAACAAATCAACTCCACCTGACACTTCAAGCCTGTACCTAGTAGCAGAAAAGGTTACACCTTTGGCTAGTGTCTCTGAGCATTCAAACAAGAGGGACTTCTTTGATGTCATGGACACAGAGGAGGAGGACACAACCAACACACCAAAGAAACAGAATTTGGATGTTGCAAGGAAGCTGGTACAGGTAGCTAGTGGGAAAGGAAAGAAGAAGCAAGTAAAGGTCAAAGGCCCTACCTTTGAGGTTCAAGAAAATGAATTTGTCCAGACACCTAAAGGATCAACAAACAGATGTAGGTACAATACTGAGCTATTGGAAAAATATAAGGAGATAAAGGACATCACCATGAATAAGTCTCTCAAATTATCTGCAGAGGTAAGGAAAGCTTGTGGTTAGGAGGTATCTCTGGTTTCTGTCAGAGATCACATGCATAATACACTAAATCTAGCCATAGCTTCTAGGAACAAAGTGGCTGAGATGAAGATAAATCTAGATGATATTCCTATGGTAGCTATGATCCACCTTCATAAGCATATAAGGGATATTATTCACATGGATTTGGTGAAGTCAACTCTCAATATATCTAAGTTGTAGACTAGCAAGAGTAGAATTGAAAACCAATTGGGGAAAGAGAAGGTAAAGAATAGGGCCCACCAGGATTAGATCAAGAAGCTTTAGAGAGACTTGTTGTTGGATGAAAACCAAGATGAGAAAGGGGGTGGAACACGAAAGTTGTTAAAGGGGAAAGAAGACACCATTCAGTTGCTGAAGAAAAAGATGAATATTCCAGCTACTCAGTTGATCCAAGCTTCAAAGCTATTAGAGCTAGAAAAAGATAAAGATAGCTTGAATGGTAAACTTACGAAATGTCAGGCTCACCTACTCAAATCCATAGAAAAATAGAAGCAATGGTAGAAGAATATGACCCTCATAGTGGAGAGTGAGAAGGCTCTCAAGAACAAAGCAGATGATCTGGATAAAAGGTTATAGGAAAAGGAAATGGAATTACAAGAGAAGGAGAAATAACTCGAGAAGGTTTTCATTCCACCCATCACCGAAACTGGTGAGCTCTCCATTGTTAAATCCCTAGAACAGGTAAGTCTAAAGGAGTTGGATATGACAGGGTTGAAGCACCAGAATAAGAACATGGAAGGCTTGGCATCGGAGAGAGAATGTGAAAGAAAGAACTGGGAAGCAAAGTGTGCATAATTGCAAAGTAAGAATGAGAAACCAGTACATCAGGTCATAGAAAAATTATAAGTACAAGGGAAAAGCACATAATATGGGATGCCCTCATATCAGAGGCCACCAAGTTGAGACCCTACCTGGATTACATTCTAGACAAAGAAAGGGTCATACAGGCAACCAAGAAAATTTTTACAACAGTCAAAGAGAAGCTAAATAAGAAGCCTATTGACTATGCTAAAAATACTATAGAGTGTCTAAATGGGCTGACAAAAGAGGAGATCAGGAAGGCTAGCATAAGGGATAGGATTTTTGTCATCACTTGGGCCAGGAAGGTGGTAAATCAGTACCATCATTTAGAAATTGTTGAGGCCAAGATTGGTATCATGGCACATGAGATCAAAGTGTTTATCAAAAATTTTAACCCTTTGGTAAAAATGGGGCTACCATTCTTTTGGTAGGAAAAGGGTGGCATGTTGTCACAAAAAAAATACTGTGACTAGTTGGTTCGATGCAAGTTGAATCACTCCAAATTCACAGAAATACAGCAGTCTCTGTCAGGAAAGGAAATTGTTGATACGCTGGTAGATGATTTCAAGATAGTGTTCACTTTCAAGGCCACGTATGCACGATTGTCATATTTTTCATATAGGGATCATGTGGAAATGTGGGTGTTGTTGAAGGAAAATTCCACTCAGGAATTACCTACCATATATTAGTGGAAATCGTTCGAGAAGTTTGGAAGGACCAAGTACGTTCTGCATGATCAATAATGATGGACAGTAGGGGACAATTGGTAAAGACAGGATTTACAAGGAAGATGGAATACTCCACCCCTACGGTACAGGAACAAGTGGGTTGAGTCAACATAGAACTATTGGAGGTGACCTGAAACATCGGTTTTGATCAAATGAGCCTACATCCTAGATACCGCAATGTTGTTTTAATCTAACATGTGCGATATTCCATATTTCCTGATTTGTGTTCAAATCGTGGCGAATATGCCACCTAAAAGTCGTTAGGATTTGCAATGATGATTTGGGATTGATTCCCAATTTTTGTAATTGAATTTGGATCTATTTTGAGGTTGGTCTCAGGATCCCATGAAAATATAAATGTAACCTCTACAGAGGATTAAGGGTTGGAACTTTCATTCAGAATCCTTTTGTGCTTGGATTTTTGTAGCTCTATCATTTTCTTGGAAGTAGTAATGAAAATAATTTTCTGCATTTTTTGAGATTCATCAAGTTGTTCCATGTTCAGTGTGTTTTCCTATATTTCACATTTCCACACATGTTCATTTCTTCTAATACATTTCTAGATTGTATATAAGGAATTTTTCCTTGTTAGATTCTCCTTATATCAAAAATTGTATTCGTTATGTGTGTATAATGACTAAGATGGAATTTGTCCTTAGATAAATGCTATGTTTAAGCTATTAGCCTTTGTTGTTGTTTCTTCTAAAGGTGTTCTTCAAGATATTTTCCCATAGATAGGTGCCTCTTGTTTCACTTGGATTCTTCTTTTTTATTCTACCATTATATCAAGTTATTAAACTGAATACAACAACCATGTTTCCTCAGATTGTGTAAGAGAATAAACCTTCATTATTGTTGTAAGACCCTTGAATATTTTCAAGCGGTGACTCCATTGCCCAATGTTACTTCTTGTTTGTCTATATTATCGTCTTTAAAATTACAAATATCATGTTCTAATCAAATATCTAGCCGTCTGAATGCTTGCTTAAATCCATATGTGTATGTGAATGTTCTTGTGACAAAGAGAGATCCATCTCTGACTGTATAGGATAGAATATAGTCTAAATATTGGTTTGAAATGGTTACCCTAGTGATATCCTACCACAACCATAGTAAAATAATTGGGTGATAATAGAAATAGAGGAGGGAGGGGTAGAACACAGACAAGGGGTATGGAAAAGGGTCTCAAACACCGGAAAGGACTAAAAAAAATGTAGGTTTCACCTGTCAGTGGAACATGTATGATTTGGGTTACAAAGAATGTAAAAAATTCATGATCGATACTAAAAAAACACAAAAATACTCAATTTGCACAAAATAGTGGTTTTTACGCAGCAGGTTGCACAAAACTAGGTCATAACAGTGACTGGGATCCCTCTGGAAGCTTCGACAAGTGCGATATGGAGTTTTTGTCTAGGTCACACTTATCGAGGTATAAGGCATGACCTAGGTTTTTCTTGTCGAGAAAAAAATGTGTGACCTGGGTCGTAGCTTTCTGTCGGATAGGTGTGATCCGACCGAAACTGAGGGTTTTTTGAGAAAAAATTGTCGGCATGGGCCAGGGGTGCAGGAACTAGAAAAATCCTGGTTTGGATCTGTCGTAGGGGGGTCATATATATGACAGTTGAAGGTTCCCAAGTAGAATAAACCAATAGAAACACCTACAAAAACAAATATTCAATGGGCTCGAGACAGTGGAGCCGTCAAAACTGTAGTGGGGATTTCTCCCCTACTATGTGCAAAAGAACTTATGCTAGATCAACTGTATCATAGGGTAGAGTTCATGGTGCAAGATATTTCTCAGCCGTGACATGCAATAATAAGCAATAGCAATAACAAAAATATTTTTATGATTTTTTTTGTATTTTTTCTAACTAATGAAAAACAAGAATAAGTATACCTTTCAATAACAAGTGCCACTGCGTTCGTTTTAGGAAATGGTCCACCAGCTCCACGGTCTAGTTCTCTGGTCGTATCCACTAATGGTTGTCAAAAAGGGGGAATGGATCCAACACGGTATGAAGCAAGCTCAACATACACCGTGGAAAATGATATGGGAATATTGGCGAGAGGTAAAAAGTGAAAAGTTGACTAAAGTATTTTTGGGGAGACCTTTACAATGTATTTATAGGATGATCCAAGGTTTTCTGACCCATGGTATTTTATTGTGCATGGTATTTTTCCATGGTTTTTGAACCAGTCTCATTGTAGGGTTTTTCTGTCCTTTTTGGAGAGAGTGGGGATATTCTGCAATAAATGCTCAACTTCCCTGTATTTATGGGGGGAGGAATAATAATGTTTTGGACCAATTTTGGTGGAATTTAATTGTGAAGTTAAAAATAAATGGAATAATGGTGGAATTATGATGTATACTTATGGTTTGGACCATATAGAGCTAGGTGGAAAATTTTTGGTGTTAATAGAAAACCAAGAAAGACTCCTTTCCTTTCAGGAGTTAAGCTTGAAGAAGTACATTCCACTCCATTCGTAAACAACACATTGTATAAGCAACTAATTTGTTGTCTTCCTTATTTGACTCATACTCGACCTGATATATATTATGTAGTGAGTGTGGAATATAGACACATGGACAATCCTGATGACATCTATTGGAGGGAAGAAAAAAGAATATTACACTTTGTGCAAGGATCGAGGACACACGGGATTCATTATGTTGCAAAATATGACCTAGAGTTAGTTGGTTTTATTGATTCTGATTGGGAAGGTGATAACACTAATAGAAAACAAAATTTTGTATATGTTTTTATGCTCGAATATAGGCCAATCGGTTGGTCAAGTAAAAAGCAAAGTGTAATTTCACTTTCATCTATAGAAGTAGAATACAGTGGAGTTGTGAATGCAGCTACTCAATGTTTGTTTATGGTTGCAGGGTATACTTGGAGAATTTGGGATCGACTCTTGAGACTTCTACAGTCATATATTGTGACAACCAAAGTACCATTCAAATCTCAACTGATCCAATATGGAGGCAACGAGCCAAACACATAGATATCCATGTGCACTACATCAAAGGGCTTTTGCATGATGGGATCATTGCTCTTCTCTATTGTGCATCAAGTAAGAAACTTACAGACATCTTTACCAAGCTGTTTTCTAAGAATAATTTCAGTAATATAAAATCACTAATGGGGATATATGATAATATGGTGCATATTGATTGAAGACAAGATTTCACACAATTTTTTTCATGTCCATGTTTAAAGGAGGATTTCCCCCTTTGTGGTTTTACATCTTTCCTTGTTTTGTATGGACAAGAAGTATGAAAAGAATGGCTAAGAATTGTTTCTAGGCCTTATATCTCTGATATATTTCTAATATTTTAGATAATTCAATATTAATATGAGGTTTTAGAATAATCAAAACCCATTCCCATACTTAGGATATAATATTTAATCATTTTGGTTAAATTCCTAGGTCCTACACTAGCTAGTTGGCATCCACTTGCATCCTTATGGTAAAACTTACCTAAAATGCATACAGGATAACCTTTGAAATATTTTGGATAAGTTTCTAACAACCCATCATACTTCCCAATTTAGTAAGTGCGCATGCATGCCTTATCCATAGTTTCCTTGCTTTTTAGCAGCTTTTAAGGAGAAAGGTGAAAGCTAGTCTTAAGGAAACTACCTTGTTTTTTGCACAACTCGTACTCCTTTTTATCTTAAAAAAGAATGAGTTTATCCACTTTCAATCACTTATCATTTTATACACTTCATTCATCCCATTCGTGACCTTCTTGACATATTAGGAAAGTGTTTTATGCACCTATTGGGGGGATTTTGACATTTTAGTAAGCTTTCTTTTGTGCTGATTCGAATGGAATCCTTATGCATTTGAATCTCTAATGTATCTCTAATGTAACTATATATTTGTACAGCCTATTTTTTCATAACATTGGCTTATGTAAACTTATTCAATATAATGTTTTGGTATGTGCCATATATAGTCTCCAATTTGTGTGAATATATGCATGTTCTACAAGCAATTTTGTGAGTTCAATCAATCTAAGATTGGGATTAATTTCCACAAGGTCCACCACCTGGAAATCCACCACATGGAGGACCACCTAGACTCCCTCCATGAGGAGTTCCACCACATAGAGTCCAGCCACCTATAGTACAATTAGGTGGACCATTTGAAAACCAACCACCATAGAACCAACTTGTTATAGGAGGATCATTGACACCTATTTATCAAGCCAATTATGGCCCTACTGGTACTTAGATTCCTTACCAAAGTTACCAATACTTGTAACCTAATAAAAATCTTCCATTTATGACTACGCTCAATCTTCCATATCTCTCATCATTGATTAATGATCCTATTCACCATGATACTTCATGGCAAGCTATTCCTGTAAAGTTACCTTCGGATATACTGAAATTTGAAGAAAAACATGGTGAGGATCCAAAAAACCACGTAATGACTTATCATTTGTGGTGTTCATCAAACTCTCTAATGGATGGTTCCATCTATTTGAGAATTTTTCAAATAACTCTCATTGGGACCTCCGCTAAGTGGTATATAGAATTTCCTCAGCAATCCTTTTGGTATTTCAACACTATAGCAATGGCATTTTTTACGCATTTTCAATTACCAGTTAGGTTGGGTATGGATATTTTGACCTCGCTCATTCAAACCACTTTCGCCCATATATCTGACCATATACATGAGTGAAGAAAATGATGTATGTTAATTAAATCTTCCATTCCCAACCAATTACTTGATGATTGATTCACTAAGTCATTTCTTTCTCCCATTTCTAGGGATGTTTCCATGGGAGGTTTTGTTACTGAAGAGAAATCCATCAGTCATGATCAATATCTAGACTTGGTTTATTCCCAGTCGAGCACTCTGTATGATCTAATCCCCAATTCTCCTCATCCTACCTTGGACCCTTCAATACCTTCGATAGAACCACCTACCGATGGCATACTTGGTTTTGTTCAGACACAGTCTATGACTAAATCCTTGAAAAAACAAAACTAACCTGCTTCACCTTCTATCCAGAATGTTACAAATCCCAATACTAATTATGCTCCTATTGTTTCTACTAAAGTAAATGTGGTTCAATCCTTATAATATTTGGGAACAAATAAGAAAGGAAGAAGCATATCCAAGAAATATGAGAATCAAAAGGAAAGTAATAAAACACAAAATAAAGATGTTGAATCTAAAAATAAGAGAAAGGAAAAATTCCCTTGCCTTATATGTGGATGTGACTACTTCACCAAGGAAGGTACTTGGCATGAATAGGTCATAAAATTCTGAAAAACACTTCCACCCAAAAGTTTTGACTGATCCTTTCCCTACCCAAAAACAATTGATTGACCATCAATCCATTCATGGGTCTTCCTCATTATCCATCGATGAGGTCAAAATGATGTCTAATGTATCGGTGAATATTATGACTATATCCTAGAACTATGACCATCCTACATAAAATAAAAGTGATAACACTCTGATTGATAAAACTACAATTTCCATCCATCCTCCTACCAATGGTCTTCACATTGAAAAACATGTTCTTGACTCAGTCCTCCGGCCACCCAAGAGTACAATTCTGAAATTAGTGTTTAACCCTAGTGCATGGGACGCTTAATGCTATAATGTAGTGGAAGATTTGGCTCAAGCACCATGTGCTATGTCTACCCTAAAAGTACTCCAAATGTTTCCTACACAGAGGATGAATCTGTTGTCGGTTCTTGGAGCTACGAATCTTGAGAATATAAATTTTATCACTTTTAAACAAGATTATTTTAAATCAAGGCTCTCCTATCAACTAGATTTTCAGCTATCTACGAAATTCATTGGGAATAAATTCCATCATACTATATTGGATGAATATGCATCAACTTTAGTCATGTATCTATCTTATTGGATAGCTATAGGCTCCCCTAAAATCAATCGTTCACCTACGACACTAAAATCATTTAATGGTCATGGTTTTCAACCCTATGGATTACTATCCTCTCTATTGATCAAATTTGGGGGCAAATCAGTGTCCATCCATGTTGAATTTTTCGATTCTCCTCTGGATTACAATCTTCTTCTAGGTAGGAATTGGTTCCATGTGATGCAGGAAATAACATCATCCCTATTTCATGTGGTCCAATTCCCATTCCAAGGGAAGATTGTTATTGTTGACTAATTAGAGTTTTGTTCTCTAGACACGAGTGATAATTATTTGAATAATGTTCCAATCCTAGCCTCTTCAGCTCCATAGTACCAGAATGTAGGAGTATGTATTCTTAAATATTCCTTGCTTATGGAAGTCTTATCGTTGAAAAATATTCCTCCCCCTTTGCAGGTCGCATCTGTGAACATGATCTCCTCAACGAGTCATGAAACTTTGAATAAAGGGAAATCAGTTGTTGATTCAACACATTTGAGTCATTTTGAAGAGATTTATTAGGCTATCCAATCCACAAATGACCCCACCATTAATGATCATATTTTACTGGAATCGGACCCTTACCATCTACCATATTGATTATATTTAGCCACCCATATCTATATTATCTTTTGAAACCTCTTCCATTAGATGAATCCATCATAGAAATCATGTCTTTAGATGAGATGCCTTGGAAATATCATCATCATCAGTCTTATTTCCTTCCTAGTTACCAAAATGTTAGAAGATCATTTCAAACCGTTGGTTTCATCTGATATTGTAAACACTCCTTAGTAACTGGTACTCATTCACATTGTTCAGTCCTAGGGTAATATACATATTATTACTGAGACTATTCCAGTCGACATATTAGTGGAACCTAGAGTTGTTGAGAACATTCACCTGGGCCAAAATTGTTCTTCTTCAAAAATGGAATCTTGTACAGCCCTTTTTAGGGAATTTAGAGATGTTTCCGCTTGGATGTATGAATAAATTCCAGGGATAGATCCTTCAATCGTCGTTCATGAGATAGGGACATACCCTGATGCCAATTCGGTCCATTAGAAGTTATGTTAAGTATATCCATGGAAAGAAGCAGCCATCAAGTAAGAATTTAAAAAAATTCTTAGGGATGGGTTCATTTACCCTGTGTTGATGATGGAATGGGTTTCCAGTATTGTTTTTATGACAAAAAACAATGGGTACAATTAAGGTTTGTATCGATTTTTGAGATATTAATAGGGCTTGTTCGAAGGACAATTCCCTACTCCCTACATCAATCAAATAATCAATAACTATGTTCGAAGTGTCATATTTTCATTCATGGATTTCTTTCTCATCTATATTCAGATGGAGATACTCCCTTCTTATCAGCATAAGATTTCTTTCATTTTCCCATGGGGGACCTTTGCCTATAGAAAAATTCCTTTTGTCCTTAAAAATGCTAGCGCTACCTTTCAATGCACCATGTCTTATGATTTCCATGACATTAAGCATATCATTGAACCATACCTTGATGATCTACCTTCCCATTCACAGCATCAAGAACTCCATGTTAACCATCTAAGAGCCATTTTCCATTACAACATTCGGTTGAATCCACATAAATGTGTTTTTTGTGTTGAGATGGGAAGACTACTTGGATTCATTGTTTCCAAGGATGGAATCCGTATAGACCCATCGAAGCCATATTTCCCTACAACCACCTACCAATGTTACTAAACTTCAAAGTTTGCAAGGGAAGGAAAACTTTTTCTGTCGTTTTTTCTACAACTACCTCGTGAATACACATGGTTTCATGTGTTTTTTGAAAAAGGGAACACCTTTTCTTTCGGATGACCTTGCACAACGTGCATTTGACACTCTTAAACACGCTATCACACACACACCTATGTTGCAACCACTTGATTATAATAAGGATTACTCCTTGTATGTGGTTGTGTATTTAACCACTATCGGAATGGTACTAGTTCAAACAGATGAAAACGACCAGGAACCTATGATTTATTACTTGAGTAAGAGTATCCTTGACTCTAAAACATGTTATTCACATGTTGAGAGGTTAGATTTGGCCACAATCATCATTTTCTAGAGATTTTTTCACTACAATTTTTCTCCACATAGCTACTGTGTACGCATATTCTAACCCCATGTATTACATCTTGACCCATCAAGTGCTTGGGGGAAACTACTCTCATTTGATTGTCATTATCCAGGAATTTGAGTTAGAATTTCAAAAATCTAGTTCAAATAAGTCTCTTGTATTCGCACAACTTATGTGTGACCTCCCTGTATTACTAAGGATATGCATCCCTTTGATTCATTACCTGATGAATCCATGTTCCGCATTAGTATATATGATCCCTGGTATGGATATTTGATTATATATCTCTAGACTGAATGCTTTTAGCAGAACACAACCCGAGGTGAATGCCATCGTATTTGTCATCACACCAAGTACTATCGTATCATTAATGATACATTGTATCATGGCATTGATGCAATTTTGTAGAGTTGCTTAAACCATGATGAGGCTGAATTAGTGTTAAATGACTGTCACTCTAGAGCTTGTGGTGGTCATCTTTCTATGATGGATACTGCCCATAAAATCTTATGTCTTAGGTACTTTTTTCCCTCAATATTCAAATATTGTATGGAAGCCATGAAAAAATTCCCACCCTGCCAGATTTTCTAATAAAAAAAGCGCACCCACCCAACTCCTTTATATCCCATCATTGTTGTTGGTCCTTTCACAAAATGGGGTATTGATTTCATGCATTGTAAGCCTACCTTATCTGGGGTACATCGTTGCATCATCATAGTCATGTATTATTTCACAAAATGGGTTGATATTATTCCTACATACATTGAAGATGGAAAAAGCAACACTCTCTTTATGTTTAACAACATAATCGCTAGGTTCGGAGTCCTGCAAGCCATCGTGATTGATCATGATTCACATTTTTTAAAACATGTGATGTCATAAGTAAGTGCCAAACTAAGTTTTCTCCATGATAACTCTACACCCTACTACCCGCAGGCCAATGGTCAAGTTGAAGCTATCATCAAAGTGTTGAAAACCATGCTTCAATAGATGGTAGGACAAGCTAAGTCCAGTTGGAATTTACAATTGTTTTCTGCATTATGGGATTAAAGCACCATCGTTAATACATCCATTGGATTCATGCCATTTCAATTGGTGTATGGGATAGCGGAAATGCTCCCTATCGAATGTGAGATTCCTTCTCTGAAACTTGTTGTGGAAATGCTACCCAATACCACTCAAGAGGAAGAATGGTTCTTGTACCTAAACATGATTGATGAGACTCGTCAAGATGCCACCTCAAAAAATTAGGTGCATAAACAATGAATTAAGTCTCAGTACAACCGATCCATTAAACCTCACCTCTTCAAAAAAGGTGACCTGGTCCTGACATATGACCAGAAACACGATAAATTGGGAGGTGGAAAATTGAAATCCATGTGGCATGGGCCTTATATTGTCAGTTGTGTCTTAGAGAAAGGAGATTATGAGATTATAGAATATGATGGAGTACATTTGGGTGAGCCTTGAAATGGTATTTACCTTAAGAGGTACTATTCCTAGCTCATCTAGCATAGATACCTTGTACATATTGTTTATAGAGTGTGTTGTGTGTAGTTTGGATTGTGATTTTTTTATGAATATAGGATTCATCTTAGGTAAGTTTGCTTATATAGTGTTATGATTGAATGAACATATTACCACCTACTATGGTTTTTTGTATGGTGCTATCCATTATACTTTGAATCTTGCATCAGTGGCTCGGGTGTTCTATTCCCCTACCGATGATTTGGTAAGCTCATGAGGAACTTTCTTAGGTCCTGTTACAAACAGTCTTGCAGAGTATCATGCAGTGATTGGTTTATTAATTGAATCTTTAAAAAATGGTGTGAGATATATCAAGGTTTATCTAGACTCAGAATTAGTTGTACGTCAATTAAACCGATTTTACACCATCTGTAACCCCTTACTTCTTCGTATGTTTCAAAGGGTTCGTCTTCGTTAGAGGTCTTTTGAGTCTGTTTCATATCACCATGTTCCAAGACATCTGAATGCAGTGGTAGATTCATTAGCTAATTATTTTTTGGATTGGTACTTACCTCATGTTTGGTGTTCATTTAAAATTGATCAGATGTATCAAGATCATGAAAACACATTATAAGTAACCATTCATTTACAAAACACATCGCATACACACATTTCTGTAAAAAAAGTTGTTTATATATATGTAGATAGATAGATAGATACACACACACACACACAATCGATACTGAGGGAAAATATGAAGCCATAAATATTTTAGTGTACCCAAAAATATGAAACTATCGACTTTTCAGTACATTAAGAGGTAACAAATATGAAGCTTCGAAGCTTTAAACATATATACTACAAAGTAGGAGTCACTCTGGAATAATCCTCATGATCATGGTAGCACATAACAACATGAGCTACCCTGCAAAGTAGCCTCCAAAAACACCCTGATACTCTTGCAGTGTGGCATTGATAACACCTGGGAAGGTCATCAATAGAGATTTCTGGAATGCCAATAGTTAGCCTCTAGAGGTTGTATTCAATCTCTTGAAGTTCCTCCTCTACCTCCACATTTTGTATGGAAATCTCTCTCACCATACCACACCTCTCGATAGGTGATGATCCTACAGTCTAGGATGGACTGATGTCTGCAAAATAGTATGTCATGTCTTAGTATCACCAAAAAAAAAAAATGAGATATAATATAAAACAAAAACACAATGAAAATAGTATCTTTCTTACCTTGGTCATCCTTGGGTAATGAAAGATCAGGGTCACCCATGAACTCAGTCCCCGCATACGGATAGTCCTCTACCATTAGGAGTTGGCCTCACAACCACTAGAATAAAACTGAACCATAAGTCATGATAGACCCTCCACCTCCTCCATGATGGGCCATGGCCTCTACCCATCTCAGCATATCCGTGGATCCTTGGGATCCAACCTTTTGAGTGGTTCCTGAGGGTGTACCAATGGTACCCTCTCCAGGAATAAAGATACTACTACAACCCCATATCCAAACTGCTTTAGCTCACCTTATCTGCACTTTGTGAGATGGTCCTTGAGGCTCACTAATATCCCCTCACTCTAGTTGAATATAGTTGGATCCATTTCCTCCAACGCATATAGCATATGTGCTTGGGTAGCCTTATGAGCATCCCTACTACCCGCTACCTTTTCTATAGTGAAGGCTATCATCCTCAGTGGTCAATCCATAATATGTTTGATAATAATATTATCCCCTTGGGACCTCGATCCGATCATGTAGTGCTCATCTATGAGATCTCCAATGGTCACTTCCCCCCCTTTGGGAGTGATACTAGACTTCCCCTCCAAATAAATTTTGTTGATTTGGTTCCCACATCCATATCAAATGATCTAGCAGACGAATATGGGATCTCATGCCCGAAACCCTGAAGTACTTAAGAATTCCACACTCCCTCAATGCTCTCACTATAATTGGGTCATTTATCTATTTGGAATCATCTAATTCATGCTCTCACTCCTTCAAAATAATCATTTTTTGAGTCAAACACCTGTGGGACATCAACATGACAACTATTAGACTCATTTCATTGGAAAGAGAACTTGAAAGTCATACTAAATTTTTATTTTTAAAGGGATGCGTCCGCTGATGCACTTTCCCCAAGGGAACTGAGCGACGATGCTTCTCCATTTAGAGTATAGAGAAACCTCCGAAAAGGGAGAACAACGTCGCCCAGGGTGCGCTCTTCCCCTTGCTAAACTCTCCTAAAACCATAAAAAATTCATGATGAAAGGGAAAAAATAAACCATGAAAAGGAAGGGGAAGATGATAACTCTTACCTTCTCCTAACGGTTCATCAAATGGATGCCTGTAGCTCTCATAATCTTCATCGCAAATTCCTCCATAAAACACAATTTTTACTCAATTTCTATGGTAAAAAACACAATGGTAAGTAATTTTTACTATTTCACCCTTTAATATTATTCTTTATTTTTTATAGAAAATAGTTGGTGAAATACTTAAATATTATGGGTTTTACTATATTTTTTTATGGTGAAAGTATCCTAATGTTGTGTTTGAAGATTTTAGGACCTTATTGGATGTTTTTGGGATATCATAGAGCTTCTTTTTTACTTTTCCATGCTCTGGCCCAAGTTGAAAAAAAGTTTTGAACACCTTTTATACCCTAGTCGTGCTTATTAAAAACTGAGGAAAAGGTATCGAGTATGTTTTTATTGCTTTTTTGGACTCATTAAAATGAATACAAAAAAAAAGGTAATCCCTTGTAGTCATCTTTAAGCTCTTTTTAGGCTCCTTAAACATGAAAATATCGCCAAGAGAACTTGATTTTTTCACACTTGTAAAAGTATTTGAAAGGTCTTCTATCCGGTGATAGTTTACCCCTTTTTTGGACTATTTAGACTCATTGATGAAAAAAGGTATACTCTAGTTCATTGTGACTAGAATAATTATCCTAAGTATCGGTGTATACTTTTTCGGACATTGGGGACTAAAATTATGAAAAAGTACACTTTGGAGTCTTCTTAGTCATTTCAAACTCTATAAACATTAAACAACAACTGATTTTATCTTCCTTTGAATCATAAAATTAAGCGAAGAAGGACCCCTTTTTGGGAATTAACCCTTACCCACTTAGACATTAATTCATTTATTTTTGTCTTATTTGCCTACTTCATGAGTCCCACCATGTGCAAGTTGCTAATTGCCTATCCATAGGGGTCAAACTTGCCATCTTTGACTCATGTAGCACTTGGGAAAGCCTTAGGAATCAAATCTACTTTATTCCTGGCCTCCTAGGCGCCCTTCTACTTTTTCTGCTTTATTGACTGCTTTTTCAGTGTTTTAAGGCACATAGGAAAGCAAGACTAGGTGAGGTGAACTTGTTTTTTGCCCCTTTCATCCTCCACTCTTTCCTCCATGCAAAAGCATGTATGAGCTGCCATTTCATCACTCATTATCTTTCCCATGCACCCTTTCCAATTCGTGAGCCTCATGACAAATTTGGGATCAGCTTTTTACACCTATGGGGGATTTGCCTATTTTGGGTAAGCCTGCTTTATGCTAGTTTTGGATGCCTCCTTATGCATTCAATATCTTGATGTATTCTATATATTCAAAAACCTATGTTATTATAGGGTTGGCTATTGTACACTCAGTTAATATAATTTTGTGTTACAGCTCCATATTCAGTCTCCATTGTTAGCAATTTTGCATGATCAATTGATAATTGTTGTGGGTAAAATTAATATATTGCTGGCCTGAATTTCTACATGGTATCAGAGCCATTGTAGGTTGTTACTCTCCTTCAAAAATTGTTTTGCAGGTTCGACATCAAGACTAGGAGCCTTCTACTGATAGCCGGGACAGATTTTCTAGAGCTATGGATCAATCACAGAAAACTATCTTGACTCCTTTCAATTTCTTTGAATGGAAAGTAGAGATGGAGATACTGTTGAGAGAGAAATCCCTCTACAGGGTGACTATGGCAATAGAAGCAGAGCCCAATGCTGCTGCAGAGAAGATCAAATGGCACAATCAGAGAGATGAGGGCTATGGCCTCCTATGTCTCAGTATTTCCCGAGACCTCCTTTTCCATCTCGATGGATTAACTTCACCGGATCAAGTATGGGAGAATTTTTCTGATATTTTTGGAAAGACAGATGAGATGAGGGGACATCAGATCGAAAATGAGCTGATTTCTCTGAGTCATAGTAGCTTTGAATCCTTGCAGCTATATTTCTCCAAGTTCAAAGCACTAGTTTTGCAGCTGAAGCAGTGTGGTATCGAAAAGAAAGATGATCATCTTGTATTGGCCATCCTCTCAAAGCTAGGACCTGACTACTCATTCTTTGTTTCTACCTTCTATGCCACAAAACTCACAGCTTGAACCTGGAAGATGCCTAGCCTTGCAGATTTCATGGAATCTCTCACACAAGAACAAGACAAGATGGTGATGATGGGCACCATCAAACCATCCAAAGATGAAGCTTTGATTGCTGGAGATTCGAGGGTGGATTCAAAAAGCAAAAAGAAAGCTAAAAATCCACCTGAGCAAAGAAGAGACAAGAAGCAGTCTCCAGAGGATCAACAAGGTCCCAAGAAAAATACCCAGAAGAAGAAAAACAAAGGTGAAATGAACAAGTGCTCATACTGTTCGAAGGTCAATCACATTGAAAGCTCTTGTATGAAAAAGCAGATTGATATGCTGATCAATCTCTTGGAGAAGAATGGCATCTCCCTTCCAGAGAGCTCAAAGAAGAGAGAAGGAGGATCAAGTTCCGATAACAGAGAGAGAGTTCATGCTTTAGTTGCTGGCACATCAAGCTCACCTAGTTTTATCATAGATTTTGGAGCTTCAAGACACATGGTTTCGACTAAGGAGGCCTTCTCCTCACTGGATATGTCGAAAGGACCATCTATTGTACTGGGAGATGACTCTCTCACTGAAATTAAAGGCAAAGGAAGGATAGACCTTGATCATGGTAACTTCAACAATGTGCTGTATGTCCCTGGTCTCGCCTCCAAACTTCTGTCAGTGTACCAGATGAACCACACTAGGTCTCCTAAGAAAGTCATATTCTCCCCCAATGAAGTTGAGATCATAGAAATCTCAAGTGGTAGAGTCATTGCAAAAGGCGTAGCGAATCATGCTCAAAAGGTATACATGTTTTCACACTTCCTACCTTACTCAAACCCCTTTGCTCTTCTTATCCATGCTAATGAAGCTAGCAAGCTGTGGCATGAAATATTTGGCCATCTAAATTACAAGTATCTGTCTAATCTTAGTGAGAAAGAAATGGTCATAGGGCTGCCCAAGATAAAATTTTCCAAAGGAATCTGCCAAGGCTGTATCCTAGGAAAACACCCAGAGCATAAGTTTGAGAAAGCTATTCATGAGAGAACCTCTGCACCCCTCAAGATGATTCACATTGATGTTGCTGGCCCATTCCCTCATATGTCCATGAGTCTGGCCAAATATGCATTGACCTTTATTGATGATTTTTCCAGGTATTGTTGGGTTCACTTCATGAAACACAAGTCTGAAGTTTTTGCCCTATTCAAAGTCTTTAAAGCTTTGGTTGAAAACCAGTGTGGAAGGAAACTCAAGGTCCTCAGATCTGACAATGGTGGTGAGTATGTCAAGTCTGAGTTTATTAACTATTGTGTAGATGCAGGTATTCAGACGCAGCATTCTATCCCCTACACACCACAGCAAAATGGTGTTGCTGAGAGGAAGAATAGATCACTGAAGGAGATGGCAACATGCATGATGGAGGCCAAAACTTTGCCACCAAAGTACTGGGCCGAATCTATCAACTATGCAGCCTATATTCAGAATAGGGTGCCTCACAAACAGCTTGATGGCATGACTCCCTTCGAAGCATGGAGTGGGCACAAGCCAGATGTGACCCATTTCAGGATTTTTGGCTCAAAGGCATGGGCTAGAATCCGGACAGAGAAGAGGAAGGATTTGCAGCCCCAAATCCAAGAGTATCTTTTTGTTGGATACTCTAAAGATTCAAAATGGTACAATTTGATAAACTTGAGCATAAACAAATCCTTCATTGAAAGGTGTGTTCAGTTTGAAGAAGAACCCCTTGCAAAAGTGGAAATTGGTGAAGCCTCTTCACCACCTGAACCTCAAGAAGTAAGTAAAGAGTTTGTTGAACATGCTGATTATGATTTGTCTAATGGATATGAGTTTATTGTAGACCCAAACATCCCCACAAGGCCTAAATGGGTAGCCAAGACACTACATGCAGCAGGTGAGCTAGCTTGGGATCCCAATGACCCAAGGAGGACTAGATCTCAATTTGAGAGTGGTCTGTGCATGAAGGATCCTATGTTTGCTGAAAAATGATATTTTATGGTGGATTCTGATCCTAAAACATATGAAGAAGTATCAAGAGATCCAAGATGGCAAGCTGCCATGAAGGAGGAGTTCAGTTCACTCCAGAAGAGCAACACATGGGAGCTAGTGGATCTTCCTCCAGGGAGAAAACTAGTACAGTGTAAGTGGGTCTATAAGACAAAATTTGCTGCTGATGGTTCACCACTGAATTACAAGGCTATATTGGTAGCTAAAGGCTACTCACATGTTCATGGCATCTATTACAATGAGACCTTTGCGCCAGTGGCAAAAATGGACTCCATCAGGCTAGCTCTAGTCATTGCAGCCTCAAGGCAATGGGAGGTACATCACATGGATGTAAAATGTGCCTTTATGAATGGATATATCACTGAGGAGATATATATGCAACAGCCTCAAGTTTTTTCTACTAACCCTTCTCTTGTGTGCAGGTTGAGAAAGTCATTGTATGGGCTAAAGCAAGCCCCCAGGGCTTGGTATGCCAAGATAGATAGCTTCTTGCTATCTCTGAATTTTGTTCGGTACAAATCAGATCCAAATGTGTATTTGAAGTCTATTAATGGTTCATTAATGATCATTGTGTTATATGTTGATGACCTCCTCATTACAGGAAGCTCACAGGCTAAGATTGCTTCCTTAAAAGGAGCTATGAACCAAGCCTTCTCCATGACAGATTTGGGGCTCTTAAGTCAATTTCTGGGGCTTGAGATTGCTCAAACCAAATCTGGAATAAAGGTGCACCAGTCCAAGTATGCCTTGGATTTTCTGATTAAATTCAAAATGCAAGACTGCAAAGCAAGCAAAACTCCTTTCCTTTCAGGAGTAAAGCTGGAGGAAGATGATTCTCCACGGATGGTAAACAATACACTGTATAGACAATTGATTGGATGTTTATTGTATTTGACACATACTCGACCTGATATTTGTTATGCAGTAAGTGTGGCTTATAGATTCATGGATCAGCCTCATGAGATCCATTGGAAAGCAGCCAAAAGGATCCTTAACTTTGTTCAGGGAACACGGACACATGGGATCTTCTATAAGGCAAAATCTGATCTTGATTTGATTGGATTTACTGACAATGATTGGGCAGGTGATAGCACAAACAGAAAGTCCACTTCAGGGTATTTGTTCATGCTTACAGAAGGGCCAATCATCTGGTCAAGCAAGAAACAGAGTGCCATTGCACTCTCATCTACAGAAGCTGAGTACAGAGGAGTTGTTAATGCAGC
>LPNX010213757.1:294181-329946 GCA_001517045.1 Pseudotsuga menziesii
TGGTAAATCCTTAGGAATCAAATCTACTTTATTCTTGGCCTCCTAGGTGCCCTTCTGCTTTTTCTGCTTTATTGACTGCTTTTTCAGTGTTTTAAGGCACATAGGAAAGCAAGACTAGGTGAGGTGAACTTGTTTTTTTCCCCTTTCATCCTCCACTCTTTCCTCCATGAAAAATCATGTATGAGCTTCCATTTCATCACTCTTTAGCTTGCCCATGCACCCTTTCCAATTCGTGAGCCTCATGATAGATTTGGGATCAGCTTTTTACACCTATGGGGGATTTGCCTATTTTGGGTAAGCCTGCTTTATGCTAGTTTTGGATGCCTCCTTACGCATTCGATATCTTGATGTATTATATATATTCAGCAACCTATTTTATTATAGTGTTGGATATTGTACACTAAGTTAATATAATTTTGTGTTACAGCTCCATATTCAGTCTCCATTGTTAGCAATTTTGCATGATCAATTGATAATTGTTGTGGGTAAAATTAATATATTGCTGGCATGAATTTCTACACTCCTTTCTTAGGTTCATAAACAATATGAGTTTGGACTCATTACTTGATGAGCTATATTGAGTGTTTGTTACCCTTTTCAATCTCGTTAAAAAGAAAAGAGGTACTAATCCATTGTGATGGGGAAATTAAGGGAATGGGGAGACTTTTTTTCATTTGTATTAATGGAATCTCCTAGTCACTCTTGAACATGGCACCTGTCTGCATTTTCATTCAAACAGTTGGGTATTCATCTTGTCATTGAGTCGATCCACTTTCATGAGGCATTTCATTCCTTTGATTTAATTCAAAGAATGAATTCTCTTGTCTTTTCATTATGTTTGGTATCTTCCTCGATTAAGTCAATGCTACCAAGTCACTTGTCATGTTGTTTAATGTTCAAGGGGAGTCTTCATCATAGTCTACCTATGGAGTTACATTACCTTCCTTCGATTTGGTTATATTTGAGTTAGTACCATGGTTGTTCCATTATCAAACATCACTTCCAAAATCACTTTTGTTCCAAGTTTTATTTTGATGATGGGAGAAACATCATGGCCCTCCTTCGACAAGCCTATTCATGTCGACATCGGCACATTATCCAAGAATTAGTCTTAGAAACAAGTAAAGTACCTTGAAGCTTGCATGCATCAATGGAATATTTCCTCGCTTTCGATAGTAGGATTTCATCATTGGCCTTTGATTGTAATATTCCACAGATTATTTAACTGCAACTCATTTATTCACAGTCGGGGGAATGTACCACAATACCTTGGGAATCATTCACATTAATGGTGATTTCCCTCGCACTTGTTAATGGTATGCATCAATGACCATTAATTAAGTGGTTTCTACCATGTTCGACATCAGGAAATCTACTAATGTGGATAGAATAGTACTATTTGGGATTGGAATGGAGACCCTGAGTGATTAGGTATTCACTTGAATATGTGTCTATCCTCAGGTTGCGATGGAGTATGTTTAATTCATTGCATGGATCCACATTGTATGTCTAGTGTCTATGCACAAGTTTGAGTTAGGATGAGATAGATCTATAGTGTATAATCCATAGCTATGTCCTTATTTGAGTCTTTTTTATCATGGATTTATAGTGTATTATTAGTAGCCATGACTTGGTCATTATATATGGATCTACAATGTAATGGTCAGCAACCATGATTTGAGTCATATAGTTTGTAAATGGTGTTATGTTAAGCATTCACTCACCACTCTTTTGCCTTAGATTCCATATCATATCTAGAAAATTATTTCACCTATCACATTCCTCTAGTTTCACACTTTGGGGGGAATTCTATTACACCCAAAATTTGTCCTTATGCTCAATCCCCAGAATTTACCTAGCCAAAACATCTTTTGGAGGAGATTTTTTCTTATTCTTAGGAGGCATGACACCCTTTTTGTTCTGACATAGAGACTCATCCTACATTGACGTTGTTTTCCTAATGATAAGGTACACCGGTGACACTTGTTTCCTAAGGACAAGGAGTGTAAGCACTATTAGAATGGAAAAAAGAGAAGATTTCGTTCTAGATGAAATTCCACATGGAGGATTATCCCAACTACTTGGAGTAGGTGGAATTCATACCCATATCATCACCTTCCTCCCTAATAATTTCAACCCCTTTCGGACCTCTTTGAGCTATATATACAAGCTTCATGGACCAAGAGAGAACCTTTATGTTGTTGAAATCATTGTTGGTGTAGGAGGAAAAGAGTGTGGCTGTGAGTGATATTTGTAGAGTTTGTAGAGATTTTGGTTGTGATTCAAGACATTGTGAGAACAAAGATTCAACATCAAGGCCTTGGCTATAGTTTTTTTCTCTTCTCTTGTTCATACAAATGTGTTCCCCTTTACCATGAATGATTTGTGTTAATCTCAGTTATTCATTACTTTTATCCTTGATCATTAGTATATATTGTTGAATTATTTTGTTGCTTTCACTATTGCATCTTGTTCCTTACATTGTTTTGTAGGTACAATTGATCGTAAGAGAATTACAAGGCAAGGATAACCTTCTCAATTAGGTAAGAAATCTTGGCATTCAAGTAGTTTAACAGTATAAGGAGAGGATGCATTGTTGTGGGCCTTTTGTTCTAGCTCTTCCCCATGTAAGACAATGGAAACAATGTTTGTCTGCATTAATTAATAAATTTTGGCAACAATAAATAGGGACATATTTGTTCTATCCCATGGAAGGCCACATATATACGTGCATTGTCCTTCCATAGCCCATGTATGAGGTCAAAAGCACTAAAAAAATAAAAATAAAAATAAAAAATATCTTCTATATGAACATGCACTTCTGTGATCACAATAGGATGTGTATATATGATTCTGTGAACACAACAAGGTACATATGATTGTGGGAAAAGAAAAAAAACTAAATTTTCAAGATTATATATTCAATAATTCATAAGCAATTAAACACATCCATGGATTCAATATTCATATTCAATTGCACATAATGGGATAGGAAAAGATATTTCTATTGATAAAATAGGAGATTACAATAGTGACAACCTCTATCAGCATGTCTACGAACTAAAGAAACCAAGTCCTCCACCTAGGCCTCCACCACCTCAATCCTCCATATCTCAATAGCAAGCTCACAAGCAAATGAAAGCTTGGGAAGAACACAAAGTGCTCCAAAGGGACAAAGGGATGCAGACTCAAGTATATGAAAAATGTGGCAACAACGGAATATAGTTTACTTGCTCTTCAATTCCTCCTCTTCAATGTATCCAAGGGGTTACTTATATAACACTCCAATGGGGTAATGGAGGGTCAAATCCGAGTGATCTCAAGGCATATGGAAGGCCAAGAATCAAGTGGTTTGGACTCATAAGAAGGAAAACTCCAAAAGTATTTGTATTTATGCACACATCATGGTGTATGCGGCTTTGAGGTCAATAACCACATGTACATGCGAGAATAGGTTTAAAAGTCACATACAACAATAAATAGGTGTTTTTAGGGATGATCTTGGAACATCAAAGGATAATATAATTCCATGGGGTCTAATGAGTCTGTAGAGGGACAAGGAAGGCCATAAATATGTGATCAACCATGTGTGGTAAAATCAGCTATAATAGATGCCCCCTAATGTGTGAGGTCAGAGGGGTAACATGATGGATGAAACACCTTATAAAATCCATCCCAGAAGTGGAGTGATGAATACCTAGGTGGAAGAACCATCCATCCATCAGTACAATACAATAATCAATCTTTGCATATGACTGCAAATACATACAACAGTCATGGATACAAAATGTGACATGTGTGGTCATCGCCATGTACAATATACAATAGATGAGAATCTTCATGATGAATATGTAGAATAGATCAATATCTCCATAATGGCAGAAGATATCTGACACATACTAGAATCAAATCACAAGAGCTGAAATCTCATGAACACTGGCACGATCAAATAGGTAGCATATATGGAATGCCACTCAGCTGGAAGGTCTTCTACACAAACCGCTACAAATACATGTCCTATTATGCGAATATATGTGTCAACGTTGAACATAGTAGTCCATTGTCTGATTATCGGTCATTGATGTATACCATTAACAGATGCGAGATCACCCACCGATAATGAAAATGGGACTCAAGGTACTAGAGTGCAATCTAACAAGTGTGAATAGATGTGTTGAGGTCAAACACTTGGAAGAATCCATCGATTAAGGGACATTTATGTATTCCCAAAACTGTCGATGGAAAGAGAATATACCACTAATGACTTTAAGTCTCAAGGAACTCAAATGGCTCTAGACTCCTACTCCAGAATAAATGATCTGAATTCGATGGAATGGAATCCGTTGAAGGGAGGGAATTAAGGCATCCCCCATCAATGAACATGAGGCACTTAGAAAAGTTGTATAATGTGGAAGAACAAGATGTGTATGAACCAGTAACAATATCGGGAATGGCCGAAATGAAAATTCAAGATAACTGAGGAATGGCCGTCTCGGGCTTCAACTTCCTTCAAACAAGAGAATAAAGGTGAATGATGACTGAAGGTAGGAATCATGGACTTGATATGCAAACTAGGACATATATGTGACACAGAAGGCATTGACAGAGGCTCCATAGGGACTGGAAGATTAATTAGTCGGTGGAGATAAACTCAAAGTAACGAGTACATATCCTAAATTCAAACTAATAACCCAACCAATGGATGTGATGTATAGTGCTATGTTCAAAGGTGACACAACTCAACTTCTACCAAAGATAACATCGTTTCCTGTCCGACTTTTTGGTTTTTTTATTTTCTTGGACTTTTTCAAATATTTTGAAAAGATTGGAAAAGAATAAAGGTGCTTTATAGTACAAATCTAGGAGGAGACGAGTGTCAAGGGGGCAAGCAAACTAATTCCAAGTAGTGGAACATGCCTATGCTCAATGCAAAGATATATGTGTAGGATAATGACACTCGGGGGAAGGTATCCTCTTGGTAAAGGGATGATCAAGCTGCAAAAGATATGTAAAAAGGCTATGCTTGGCTAGAGATGAGACAAGCTTGGGATATATGGATGATAAATCAAAGTCAGAGAGTCAGCATAAAGCCCAAGAAGGAAAGAAAAACTCATGAAAATGCAATTACAACTTGATATATACAAGGGATTCCGAAGGGAAATGGCCAACATAAAGTTCAAGAAGAGTATGAAGCTCTTGCTCAAAGACATGGCGAGACTAAAAGGACTCCCACAACCTAAAGGAGAAATGTTGGCATGGGAACCAAATACAATATGGGATCTAACTAGGGTACCCATGTATGGGAAATCTCTACCATTCACATAATGCCACTTCTAACAGCAGCAAGAAGGTTCCGTGACATCATGGAATGGGTTCATACCTAAGGTTAAGATGAAACGGTCATAAGGTCATGCAAAATGCAAGTGGATGTAAAATCCTTACCTATATGCCATTTTAGACATGATACCTATAATAGACACGAACGAGTCGAAGTCTCGGTCAAACCACCCTAAAAACGGGCTCCTACAACATCATATTAGTCAAAATGGTCCAAAATAGTCAGAAACGGTAAAAAACTAGAGGAAGTGGGTAAAAATTTCAAAAAAATTCTATAAAATAGTGAAAGATTAAAAATTTTCATACCATTTTGAAAATTCAGCCACCATAGTGCATTTGTATCCATAATTTCAAGAGCTAATTCTGGGAGCATCATCTAGCGAAATCACTCCATGTTTGGTCCAGGTAATTACCCAAGCCCTTCTCTTTCACTTTCATGCAATTTTTTTAAATTTTTGTGGTCAAATTTTTCTTTTAGGCCACCCCAAAATGTGCATTTTAGCCAATGTAAAAATTGGGTCTTTTTCTGCGTATAAGGGTGGGTATACGCGGAAAAGACCAAAATACCCGCGTACATACTGGTTTTTTTGAAAAGAGTCGCGTACAAGGCTGCAAATGTGATTTTCAAAGGTGAATACTGATGAAACTCAAAAACATTTGTGCAGGATGGTGCTAGAATGGAGAGAGAGGGAACATGGTGAAGTTGAAGAGGCAATACAAGGAGATCTAATGGCTCAACAAGCACCGAGGGCTTGTGGGTTGTATAAGTTTTGGTGCCTTGGAAGCTTCAGAGCCAAGCCAAGGCTACTCCAGCTGCTAGTAGACTACTGGGATCTAGATTCTGAGACCTTTTAGATAGATGGGATGTCACTCAGCATTGAGTTTGAGGACATATATTTTATCATAAGTTTGTCCTAGAGAGGGGAGATGGTGGACCTCCAATCCCGTGGGGCAGGAGGTAGACTGAATATAGAGGAATAAATAGATGTGTATTGCCTTCCTGATATAGAGAAAGTTGGGAGTCAAATCCTGATAAACACAGTTCAGAGCCTCGGGCTGAAAGCCATACTATTGGCATTGGGCATAATCGCATGTTTAACGTCACTCCACCAGGCCTCAAGGACAATGATGTTCTATGCATTAGAGTAGAAGCGACCCATGATATATGACTAAAGTACCTTGTTGCTAAGCAACATGAAGTAGTAACTCACTGACTACAATATGGGAAGGATACAAAACTTTGGGTTCGGTAGCATACTGAGTACATTATTTTTTGAGAGGGTTTTGGGGCTAAGCCCTAGAGTTGACATTGCTCCACATGGAGTTAGGGATCTGGCTCAACTATGTTGGGCCAATGTCATGCAGATACTGGGAGAGGGAAGGGTGGACAACCCCTACCCAGTAGACTTCTTCCTCTGGTGGCAGAGACAAATCATCACCATAGACGACTACCCCTATGCAGGGATAGACTTCCGTGGAGATTCGGATATGCCCCTGCCACTAGGATCAACATATGGAGACATAGGTAATGAAACCCAAATCACTTTTATTTTTTGAGTTATTATTTTTTTTGTATTTTTTGATATATGAAATCAAAAGACATGGTTTTGGTGTGACGACACATAATGAAACTCTGTCATGTACATACAGATGTGGGACCACGACGGATAGAAGGCTTTCCTCATCATCGATGGAGGGGAAGAGGTGATGAGATCATGGGTTTGGATTCGAAGCGGATGCTCCAAAGCATCTACACAAACTTTGTTCGCTTGACATAGAGGTTTCCCATGGCGCAAGTCGAGGACTTGCCAAAGGCTATGCAGCGTCAGGTGGTTGAAGTACCATGGGCATGAGTTCGATTATTCCGTCGGATAGCTTAAATCCGTGGTGTGCTACCATGATCAACACCCTTCTCCGTGTCAGGATTAGAGACCTAGGTGTATATTTTGTATAATCGTGTATTATATTTGGGTGGCTCGGAACCCCTAATTTTGTATATGACACTTATGTATTATGACTTCACCTTTTTGGACTTAATGAAAAATATTTATGATGATTTATTTTATTCTATTTACATGTGTAAAAATTTTTTGTGAAATGCTTATGGTCTGTGAAACAAATGCCAATATAGTACATAGTTAACATATGAATCAGCAACTTGATTAAAATTTCTTAGAATGTGAATGTATGTTATACACTCAAATTGTAGTTCTAGAAATCTTACACGCAAGAATATTTGTAACAATGTCGGATCCCTAACATGAGACAAGCCATTAATTTGTGAGACCACTAACCACGAATCAAGACGTACCTCAAGAGAAAGAACACCATGTGAAATGGCATCCTGCAATAACTCAAATCTGACACTATATTTAGCAACATTATTAAATGAAAGTCGTAAACATATGCCTCCTAAAGACAACACTTGACCCGTAGGAGTATAGATCACCCAAGCATTTGAAGCTGAGTTTTGAGTATGGCGGCTAACATCATCAGCAAATCCTATGTAAATGGAAGAATCCATCGACATCTACCATAAAAAACAAAAGATAATCAACAAACCCGATCACCATAAGAATACCTAACTATGCAATGCAAAAAATGTACAATAATATACAAAAAGTTAGCCATGGCTAAAGATCATGTATAGTATTTTTTAAGATAAATCCAATTTCTATTCTCTGCCAAGGACATCCCTTCATAATCCACCAACTCATAGGTGCCTTTCTCTAAGACACATTTAACCACGTAAGGACAATGCCACATCAGGTTGAACTTTCTTAGGGTTCCTTATATTGATCCCACAAAAGTACCAAGTCACCTTCACTAAAATTCCTAGGACAGACAGACTTATCATACTGGACCTTAACGCGACACTTGTTAACTTCAAGAACCACTAAAGCATCTCGACGCTTCTCATCAAGATTCTCCAAGTGGACCAGACATTCTTCCAATGTGGAAGTCTTTGGTAAAAGCTCCATAGCTGGCTTCAAAGAAGGGATTTCACATTCAACCGGTAAAACTGACTCTAGCCCATGGGCAAGCTGATAGGGAGAAAAACTGGTGGCAATATTGATTGCGGTTCTATAGGCCCACAAAGCATGATACAAAATGATATGCCAATTATTCTTTCTCTGTGCCATGGTTCGTTGGAGAATGGACTTAAGTGACTTGTTCACTGCTTCAACCTGTCCATTCGCTTGAGGGTAATAAGAAGATAAATTCTCTTGAATATACCCTAACTTCAAAGAAAACTCTTCCATCATTTTTTTCTGAAAGTTCCTGCCATGGTCAGTCACAAGCTCTCTCAGAATGCCAAACTGATTGATAATCTAGTTGAATACGAAATGCATAGTTGTTTCACCTTCAGATTTGATAGTGAGCATAGGCTCTACCCATTTCATGAAGTAATCCACAGCAACAATAATATGATGGTGCCCCCTAGCCGAAGATGGGTTACAATCCATAAAATCGACCCCCCACTTGGTGAAGGGATTGGAGGTGATAAAATGATGCAAAGGGGTCAGACGAGAATGCATATTATGTGTAAACACATGGAAAGGGTGGCACCTCTTGACCGCATTAACGCAATCTTTAAATATAGAAAGCCAAAAATAACCCGCTCTCAAAATATTTTGGGTTGTAGAAATCCAAAATAAATGACCACCACACGCCCCTCCATGGCAATCATTAAGCACGACCTCATCCTCCTCATGTGTTAAGTAACAACTTAAAATGGAATCAACCCCACGCCGGTACAAAGTACCATCCACTATGAGGTATTTCTTCACTACGTGACGTAGTCGTCATCGCTCATCTCGTGAGAGGTGAGTAGGAACCTTCAATGTTTGCAAATAAACAATAATATCACTATACCAAGGGTCCACGGTTAAGATGAGAAAGATATGCTCATCAATAAGAGAATCCTCATGAACCTCTTCTTCATCCAAATTTGGAAAATCCGATATGAGCTCAAGAAAGATTAATTATTTTTTTTATTTTTTCAAAACAAACTCAAGATCAAACTCCTGCAATATCACAATCCATTTATTATACTTTCCCCCAATCATCCTTCTGGTAAGGATGAATTGAAATGGATTAATGTGAGCTATGACAAAAATTTGGTGAAGGAGGATGTAATGCCTCAAATGTTTAACCGCATGGACGGTGGCTAAGGCTAGCTTCTCAACATGGGTATAACAAAGTTCCGCATCAATAAGGTTTCGACTAAGATAGTATATGGCATGCTCATGCAGCTCCTCATCCTCTTGAACCAAAATAATACCAACCATCTCCTGAGATGCGGCCACATAAATCAAAAAGTCACGGATATAGGCTGGTGGACTAAGCATGGGGGCCAACGCCAAGGCTTTCTTAAGAGCATCTAAAGACTCCTGGGCTCGCTCATCCCAATAAAAATAGGTGTCTTTCTTCAACAAACGCATGAAGACCTTAGTCAAATAGGAAAAATTTACTACATTGTGAGAACAAAGATTCAACATCAAGGCCTTGGCTATAGTTTTCTTCTCTTGTCTTGTTCATACAAATGTGTTCCCCTTTACCATGAATGATTTGTGTTAATCTCAGTTATTCATTACTTTTATCCTTGATCATTAGTATATATTGTTGAATTATTTTGTTGCTTTCACTATTGCATCTTGTTCCTTACATTGTTTTGCAGGTACAATTGATCGTAAGAGAATTACAAGGCAAGGATCACCTTCTCAATTAGGTAAGAAATCTTGGCATTCAAGTAGTTTAACAGTATAAGGATAGGATGCATTGTTGTGGGCCTTTTGTTCTAGCTCTTCCCCATGTAAGACAATGGAAACAATCTTTGTCTGCATTAATTAAGAAATTTTGGCAACAATAAATAGGGACATATTTGTTCTATCCCATGGAAGGCCACATATATACGTGCATTGTCCTTCCATAGCCCATGTATGAGGTCAAAAGCACTAAAAAAATAAAAATAAAAATAAAAAATATCTTCTATATGAACATGCACTTCTGTGATCACAATAGGATGTGTATATATGATTCTGTGAACACAACAAGGTGCATATGATTGTGGGAAAAGAAAAAAAACTAAATTTTCAAGCTTATATATTCAATAATTCATAAGCAATTAAACACATCCATGGATTCAATATTCATATTCAATTGCACATAATGGGATAGGAAAAGATATTTCTATTGATAAAATAGGAGATTACAATAGTGACAACCTCTGTCAGCATGTCTACGAACTAAAGAAAACGAGTCCTCCACCTAGGCCTCCACCACCTCAATCCTCCATATCTCGATAGCAAGCTCACAAGCAAAGGAAAGCTTGGGAAGAACACAAAGTGATCCAAAGGGACAAAGGGATGCAGACTCAAGTATATGAAAAATGTGGCAACAACGGAATATAGTTTACTTGCTCTTCAATTCCTCCTCTTCAATGTATCCAAGGGGTTACTTATATAACACTCTAATGGGGTAATGGAGGGTCAAATCCGAGTGATCTCAAGGCATCTGGAAGGCCAAGAATCAAGTTGTTTGGACTCATAAGAAGGAAAACTCCAAAAGTATTTGTATTTATGCACACATCGTGGTGTACGCGGCTTTGAGGTCAATAACCACATGTACATGCGAGAATAGGTTTAAAAGTCACATACAACAATAAATAGGTGTTTTTAGGGATGATATTGGAACATCAAAGGATAATATAATTCCATGGGGTCTAATGAGTCTGTAGAGGGACAAGGAAGGCCATAAATATGTGATCAACCATGTGTGGTAAAATCAGCTATAATAGATGCCCCCTAATGTGTGAGGTCAGAGGGGTAACATGATGGATGAAACACCTTATAAAATCCATCCCAGAAGTGGAGTGATGAATACCTAGGTGGAAGAACCATCCATCCATCAGTACAATACAATAATCAATCTTTGCATATGACTGCAAATACATACAACAGTCATGGATACAAAATGTGACATGTGTGGTCATCGCCATGTACAATATACAATAGATGAGAATCTTCATGATGAATATGTAGAATAGATCAATATCTCCATAATGGCTGAAGATATCTGACACATACTAGAATCAAATCACAAGAGCTGAAATCTCATGAACACTGGCAAATCAAATAGGTAGCATATATGGAATGCCACTCAGCTGGAAGGTCTTCTACACAAACCGCTACAAATACATGTCCTATTATGCGAATATATGTGTCAACGTTGAACATAGTAGTCCATTGTCTGATTATCGGTCATTGATGTATACTATTAATAGATGCGAGATCACCCACCGATAATGAAAATGGGACTCAAGGTACTATAGTGCAATCTAACAAGTGTGAATAGATGTGTTGAGGTCAAACACTTAGAAGAATCCATCGATTAAGGGACATTGATGTATTCCCAAAACTGTCGATGGAAAGAGAATCTACCACTAATGACTTTAAGTCTCAAGGCACTCAAATGGCTCTAGACTCCTACTCCAGAATAAATGATCCGAATTCGATGGAATGGAATCCGTTGAAGGGAGGGAATTAAGGAATCCCCCGTCAATGAACATGAGGCACTTAGCAAAGTTGTATAATGTGGAAGAACAAGATGTGTATGAACCAGTAACAATATCGGGAATGGCCGAAATGAAAAGTCAAGATAATTGAGGAATGGCCGACTCAGGCTTCAGCTTCCTTCGAATAAGAGAATAAAGGTGAATGATGACTGAAGGTAGGAATCATGGACTTGATATGCAAACTAGGACATCTATGTGACACAGGAGGAATCGACAGAGGCTCCATAGGGACTGGAAGATTAACCAGTCGGTGGAGATAAACTCAGAGTAACGAGTACATCTCCTAAATTCAAACTAATAACCCAACCAATGGATGTGATGTATAGTGCTATGTTCAAAGGTGACACAACTCAACTTCTACCAAAGATAACATCGTTTCCTGTCCGACTTTTTGGTTTTTTTATTTTCTTGGACTTTTTCAAATATTTTGAAAAGATTGGAAAAGAATAAAAGTGCTTATAGTACAAATCTAGGAGGAGACGAGTGTTAGGGGGACAAGCAAACTAATTCCAAGTAGTGGAACATGCCTATGCTCAATGCAAAGATATATGTGTAGGATAATGACACTCGGGGGAAGGTATCCTTTTGGTAAAGGGATGATCAAGCTGCAAAAGATATGTAAAAAGTCTATGCTTGGCTAGAGATGAGACAAGCTTGGGATATATGGATGATAAATCAAAGTCAGAGAGTCAGCATAAAGCCCAAGAAGGAAAGAAAAACTCATGAAAATGCAATTACAACTTGATATATACAAGGGAGTCCGAAGGGAAATGGCCAAAATAAAGTTCAAGAAGAGTATGAAGCTCTTGCTCAAAGACATGGCGAGACTAAAAGGACTCCCACAACCTAAAGGAGAAATGTTGGCATGGGAACCAAATACAATATGGGATCTAACTAGGGTACCCATGTATGGGAAATCTCTACCATTCACATAATGCCACTTCTAACAGCAGCAAGAAGGTTCTGTGACATCATGGAATGGGTTCGTACCTAAGGTTAAGATGAAACGGTCATAAGGTCATGCAAAATGCATGTGGATGTAAAATCCTTACCTATATGCCATTTTAGACATGATACCTATAATACACACGAGCGAGTCGAAGTCTCGGTCAAACCACCCTAAAAACGGGCTCCTACAACATCATATTAGTCAAAATGGTCCAAAATAGTCAGAAACGGTCAAAAACTAGAGGAAGTGGGTAAAAATTTCAAAAAATTCTATAAAATAGTGAAAGATTAAAAAATTTCATACCATTTTGAAAATTCAGCCACCATAGTGCATTTGTATCCATAATTTCAAGAGCTAATTCTGGGAGCATCATCTAGCGAAATCACTCCATGTTTGGTCCAGGTAATTACCCAAGTCCTTCTCTTTCACTTTCATGCAATTTTTTTAAATTTTTGTGGTCAAAATTTTCTTTTAGGCCACCCCAAAATGTGCATTTTAGCCCATGAAAAAATTGTGTCTTTTTCCGCGTATAGGGGTGGGTATACTTGGAAAAGACCAAAATACCCGCATACATACTGGTGTTTTTGAAAAGAGTCGCATACAAGGCTGCAAATGTGATTTTCAAAGGTGAATACTGATGAAACTCAAAAACATTTGTGCAAGATGGTGCTAGAATGGAGAGAGAGGGAACATGGTGAAGTTGAAGAGGCAATACAAGGAGATCTAATGGCTCAACAAGCACCGAGGGCTTGTGGGTTGTATAAGTTTTGGCGCCTTGGAAGCTTCAGAGCCAGGCCAAGGCTACTCCAGCTGCTAGTAGACTACTGGGATCTAGATTCTGAGACCTTTTAGATAGATGGGATGTCACTCAGCATTGAGTTTGAGGACATATATTTTATCATAGGTTTGTCCCAGAGAGGGGAGATGGTGGACCTCCAATCCCATGGGGCAGGAGGCAGACTGAATATAGAGGAATACATAGATGTGTATTGCCTTCCTGATATAGAGAAGGTTGGGAGTCAAATCCCTACAAACACAGTTCAGAGCCTCGGGTTGAAAGCCATACTATTGGCATTGGGCATAATCGCATGTTTAGCGTCACTCCACCAGGCCTCAAGGCCAATGATGTTCGATGCATTAGAGTACATGCGACCCATGATATATGACTAAAGTACCTTGTTGCTAAGCAACATGAAGTAGTAACTCAATGACTGCAATATGGGAAGGATACAAAACTTTGGGTTTGGTAGCATACTGAGTGCATTATTTTTTGAGAGGGTTTCGTGGCTAAGCCCTAGAGTTGACATTGCTCCACATGGAGTTAGGGATCTGGCTCAACTATGTTGGGCCAATGTCATGCGGATACCGGGAGAGGGAAGGGTGGCCAACCCCTACCCAGTAGACTTTTTCCTCTGGTGGCAGATACAAATCATCACCATAGACGACTACCCCTATGCAGGGATAGATTTCCATGGAGATTCGGATATGCCCCTGCCACTAGGATCAACATATGGAGACATAGGTAATGAAACCCAACTCACTTTTATTTTTTGAGTTATTATTTTTTTTTGTATTTTTTGATATATGAAATCAAAAGACATGGTTTTGGTGTGACGACACATAATGAAACTCTGTCATGTACATACAGATGTGGGACCACGACGGATAGAAGGATTTCCTCATCATCGATGGAGGGGAAGAGGTGATGAGATCATGGGTTTGGATTCGGAGCGGATGCTCCAAAGCATCTACACAAACTTTGTTCGCTTGACATAAAGGTTTCCCATGGCGCAAGTCGAGGAGTTGCCAAAGGCTATGCAGCATCAGGTGGTTGGAGTACCATGGGCATGAGTTTGATTATTCCATCGGATAGCTTAGATACGTGGTGTGCTACCATGATCAACACCCTTCTCCATGTCAGGATTAGAGACCTAGGTGTATATTTTGTATAATCGTGTATTATATTTTGGTGGCTCGGAACCCCTAATTTTGTATATGACACTTATGTATTATGACTTCACCTTTTTGGACTTAATGAAAAATATTTATGATGATTTATTTTATTCTATTTACATGTTTAAAATGTTTTTGTGAAATGCTTATGGTCTATGAAACAAATGCCAATATAGTACATAGTTAACGTATGAATCAACAACTTGATTAACATTTCTTAGAATGTGAATGTATGTTATACACTCAAATTGTAGTTCTAGAAATCTTACACGCAAGAATATTCGTAACAATGTCGGATCCCTAACATGAGACAAGCCATTAATTTGTGAGACCACTAACCATGAATCAAGACGTACCTCAAGAGAAAGAACACCATGTGAAATGGCATCCTACAATAACTCAATTCTGACACTATATTTAGCAACATTATTAAATGAAGGTCGTAAACATACACCTCCTGAAGACAACACTTGACCCGTAGGAGTATAGATCACCCAAGCATTTGAAGCTGAGTTTTGAGTATGGCGGCTAACATCATCAGCAAATCCTATGTAAATGGAAGAATCCATCGACATCTACCATAAAAAACAAAAGATAATCAACAAACCCGATCACCATAAGAATACCTAACTATGCAATGCAAAAAATGTAAAATAATATACAAAAACTTAGCCATGGCTAAAGATCATGTATAGTATTTTTTAAGATAAATCCCATTTCTATTCTCTACCAAGGACGTCCCTTCATAATCCACCAACTCATAGGCGCCTTTCTCTAAGACACATTTAACCACGTAAGGACCATGCCACATCGGGTTGAACTTTCTTAGGGTTCCTTATATTGATCCCACAAAAGTACCAAGTCACCTTCACTAAAATTCCTAGGACGGACAGACTTATCATACTGGACCTTAACGCAACACTTGTTAACTTCAAGAACCACTAAAGCATCTCGACGCTTCTCATCAAGATTCTCCAAGTGGACCAGACGTTCTTCCAATGTGGAAGTCTTTGGTAAAAGCTCCATAGCTGGCTTCAAAGAAGGGATTTCACATTCAACCAGTAAAACTGACTCTAGCCCATGGGAAAGCTGATAGGGAGAAAAACTAGTGGCAATATTGATCGTGGTTCTATAGGCCCACAAAGCATGATACAACATGATATGCCAATTATTCTTTCTCTGTGCCATGGTTCATTGGATAATGGACTTAAGTGACTTGTTCACTGCTTCAACCTGTCCATTCGCTTGAGGGTAATAAGAAGATAAATTCTCTTGAATATACCCTAACTTCAAAGAAAACTCTTCCATCATTTCTTTCTGAAAGTGCCTGCCATGGTCAGTCACAAGCTCTCTCAGAATGACAAACCGAGTGATAATCTAGTTGAATACGAAATGCATGGTTGTTTCACCTTCAGATTTGATAGTGAGCATAGCCTCTACCCATTTCATGAAGTAATCCACAGCAACAATAATATGATGGTGCCCCCCAGCCGAAGATGGGTTACAATCCATAAAATCGACCCCCCACTTGGTGAAGGGATTGGCGGTGATAAAAGGATGCAAAGGGGTCATACAAGAATGCATATTATGTGTAAACACTTGGAAAGGGTGGCACCTCTTGACCGCATTAACGCAATCTTTAAATATAGACAGCCAAAAATAACCCGCTCTCAAAATATTTTGGGTTGTATAAATCCAAAATAAATGACCACCACACACCCCTCCATGGCAATCATTAAGCACGACCTCATCCTACTCATGTGTTAAGTAACAACTTAGAATGGAATCAACCCCACACCGGTACAAAGTATCATCCACTATGAGGTATTTCTTCACTACGTGACGTATTCATCGTCGCTCATCTCGTGAGAGGTGAGTAGGAACCTTCAATGTTTGTAAATAAACAATAATATCACTATAACAAGGGTCCACGGTTAAGATGAGAAAGATATGCTCATCAATAAGAGAATCCTCATGAACCTCTTCTTCATCCAAATTTGGAAAATCCGATATGAGCTCAAGAAAGATTAATTATTTTTTTTATTTTGTCAAAACAAACTCAAGATCAAACTCTTGCAATATCACAATCCATTTATTATACTTTCCCCCAATCATCCTTCTGGTAAGGATGAATTGAAATGGATTAATGTGAGCTATAACAAAAATTTGCTGAAGGAGGATGTAATGCCTCAAATGTTGAACCGCATGGACGGTGGCTAAGGCTAGCTTCTCAACATGGGTATAACAAAGTTCCGCATCAATAAGGTTTCGACTAAGATAGTATATGGCATGCTCATGCAGCTCCTCATCCTCTTGAACCAAAATAATACCAACCATCTCCTGAGATGCGGCCACATAAATCAAAAAGTCATGGCTATAGGCTGGTGGACTAAGCATGGGGGATGATGCCAAGGGTTTCTTAAGAGCATCTAAAGACTCCTGGGCTCGCTCATCCCAGTAAAAATAGGTTTCTTTCTTCAACAAACGCATGAAGCCTTTAGTCAAATTGGAAAAATTGACTACAAACCTTCGCAAGAAGTTTTCCATACCTTGTAAACATTAAAGATATTGAATTTTACGTGGGGGAGACAATTGAAGTATTGCCTCAACCTTCAAGGGATCGACTCTAATACCCTCCTTAGACACAATGAGTCCTAGTAAACGGCCAACCTTGACACAAAAGATGCACTTGTGAGGATTTAACCGAATTTGATAATAACGGCATCTTTCAAAAACTAATCGCAAATGATAAGGATGACGTACCCTCAAACAAGAGTGAGTAGCTAGATCATCCAAATATACTTCAATAATATTTTTGAGATCATGGAAGGCACAGGTCATGGACCGTTGAAATGTAGTTCTGACATTTTTAAGGCCAAAGGGCATCTTCCAATATGCAAAATTTACCCAAGGACAAATAAATGCAATCTTATATTGGTCCTCGAGTTTAATTTGTATCTGATTATATCCAGAAAATCCATACATAAAATAAAAAACCTCACTTCCTACACATTCATCCAAAATTTGATCAATAAATGGTGTAGGGAAATTATCTTTAGGACAGGCTCGATTTGAATCACAAAAATCAATGCATATTTGGATCGCTCCTTGCTTCTTATCCACCGGAACGAGATTTGAAACCCACTCTATCAAGGGAACATGATAGATAAAACCATCTTTGAGCAGCTTCTCTATATCTGCTTTAATAGCAGGCGTTTTCCTAGGATTCACGAAACACAAACATTGTCAAACCGGTTTTGCATCCGGATATGTTTTTATTTCGTGTTCAACAATGCAAGGGTCTATTCCTGGCATTTCCTTGTATGACCGAGCAAAAACATCACAAAAATCTTTGAAAATCTAGGTATACTCTTTAATCTCATTTGGGGAACAATCTGCCCCAATGTAAATGTTCTCAATCTTACCAAGATCATGAGAAATGTTGATAGGAATCGTTGGTGACAAGTTAGCCATGTTCCCTTCAGCAATCTGACTAGGAGAGCTTAATGGGACCATGGGGCTACCAAATTTCTCGCTTAGAATTTCCCTAAATTCATCACACTCCAAACAATCAAGCTTAGTGATGAAATATGATCTATGGTGCAGCTCTCCCCAAGGTTGTAATATCCAAGACATAGCCTCAAGAATAGCTTCATCAGATGGAAAAATATCATCAAGGTAGTCTTGAGAGTGAGATGACTCTACTTCCCAAGAAGGCAGCACATAAGGGTCTTACTCTTCCATCTATGAAGAGGAAGGACTAGGCTCTACAACATGATCAAGATTTGCTTGATACGCCACCAATGTTGCAGGAAATGGCACATCAGTGTCAACAGGTATAGAATTGTCACTCGAAGTACTCAGTGAAGGAAGAATCCAAGGATCCTCCATATGAGAGGTGCAAAATGTGACCGAATTCAACAAGGTCGAAGCCCTACCAACACTAGACCCAATTATAAGAACATGCATGGGACAACTAAAGGTTCCCATGAGAGAAGGATACATACCCACACCCACATTCTCAGTTTCCGAGTGAGAATGATCAATAATCGAGATAGAAGCTCTCGATGATGCTTTCACACTCGGATTCTAGAAATATTTTTTATCAATAGTAACAATCTTCCCATTCAATAGAAAACAAACCACTCAGAATAGGGAAGATGCTACATCTTGCATATTGTACATCCATTTCCTACCCAACAAAATATTGTAGTCAAGGGGTGCATCAACCACCTCGACCTCGATCGCAACAGTCTTCCCCCCCAACTGGACCTCTAGGGAAGGAAGTATACCATGTGGCTGAAATGATCTTCCATCAAAATCCATCAACATGTTCATATATTTACACAATGTGGGAGAACCTAAGCCCTTCCAACAAGCCAAAGACATCACGGAAGTGGCAATGCCTTCATCAATCATAGCGTGCATGATGGTGTTATTCAAACACTCTATGCGAATCAAAAGAGACACATAGTAAGGAAAGTGAGGCTAGATTCCATGAGTTTCAAATTTGATCACGGAAGGAGAGATATCATCACCCACCCCAAGAGAAGACAACAAGGCCTTTCTCTACGAAGGACAAGTCTAAAGAACTTCTAATATGGACATCGCATAAGGAGTTTGGCCCAAATCCTCGACAATTGAATAGTTTTGGGCTGGTCAAGCATTAGGATTGTGTCCCTAGCACTTCAAGACTCCCTTAGTAATGTGAGGAGGAACTTTAGCTTTATATGTAGGCTTTTCAATTTGCAAAGAGCTCTCAGGTGGAGCAGGTTCTTTCCCAAGGTTTGGTTGTGACGAACCATAGTCTTTCGCATGTGTCACAACACTAGTAGCTTTCACCATGTTGATGCAACTGTGACCACTAACGGCATCTGATGGGTTTTGAGTTTCACTAGATGCACTACCAGGATCAATGGTCCTTGAGTTCATATTTTGATTATTTGATAATGGATTAGTAATCATAGTTGGGACCTGTGCTATGAACTTCGAGTCATCTTCCATACAAGGGAACAAGTGAGTGAGGTGGTCATCCCCACACATCTTGCAAGGAAACTTAACCTTCCACTTAGACTTCTTGTCCCCCCTAGCATTATTATTGTTATTGTTCTTATCGTTAGCCCCATTATTATAATTATTCCCACCCTTCTTATTATTTTTTCCTTTCTTTTTATTCCTTCTAGGTTGTTGGTTACCTTTTGGGTTCGACGATTGCACAGAAAGTACATCTGCCAACTGATTAGGAAGGGGCAAAGTTGTAGCTTTCCCTGATGCAAATTGGTTAAGCGATAACTGGCTCACTTGTTTTGTAACCAAATCCACTGGTTTGGTACTTGCAGAGCCAACAATACCATCGGCATGTGGCCCGGGTTTTAACTTGGGGTCAAAATTGGAACGCGGAGCATTAGGTATGATCTCTTAAAGGAGTCGAGACTGAGCATAAATCAAGTACAACTGTTGGGCCCTAAAAATAGCTTGGTCCTCATTTTGCACTCCAGATGTGGAAACATCCTTCACAATATAAGGTAACAACAACTTGAGGAACCACTCTAGAAGAAACTCTAGTGGTATAAATGCTTTAATCATCCTCTTCTATCTATTCTACTCTTGAATATGATCTGAAATATGGGTGGCTTTGTCTTGCTGAAATTTCAACAAGATTTCGGTATTGGTGTCATAACGCATGGGTAGATGGAAGTGGTTAAGAAAATTCATAGCAAGGTCATGAAACAAATAATATGCTGCCACCCCCGCCCCCCCGGGTAACTCTATATACCATTTTGCAGCAGGACTCATGAGGATGCATTGAAATAGTCTGAAACAAACAAAATCATTGTTCAAGGAATTTGAAGAGCACGAAAGATGCAAGGTCATAACATGCTCACCAGGATCTTCACTAGCCTTAACCTCTAACTTTGGAATGTCTGAAGGAATTTTGGTAGCAACTGCCGGCCATGCCAGGTCATGATATACAGGATCATTCTGCAATCTTGATAGATTGGGTAGATTCAAAGTCACAAGAAAAGGGAGCCTAGGTTGAGCCGGTTGGTTCCATGCTCCCTAATAGGACTGGTTCGCATAAGGTTGACTGCTATATACACCATGGCCTTGTCCAATGGGATAATAAACTCCTCCCATTTGACCCATATAGGGTTTCATGTAAGGGTTGTGATGTGGAGTACCTTGAGACTGGGGCACTACAAAGCCATAATTAGGTGACTGATACACGGGTTGATACCTGGACCCATAGGGTGTGTAGGTTTGTCTGTAAGATTGTCTGTAATAAGGTCTATAAGATGTTCCATAAAATGTACCATTGGATGGTCCATGGGAAGTTCCATGCGATGGTCCATGGGAAGATACATGTCCTGCTAACACAGAAGGAGTCACATGGCCCTGTGACACTACAGTGCTAGCAGAAGTAGGATGGGCATGGATAGTAGTATAAATCTAGCCAGATGGCCCACTAGAGTTAGGAGGAGGATGCATGGTTAAAAAATAATTTAAATGGATTGGTGCAGAAGACGATGGAATATGTGAAGGAATATAACTCGTGCCCCCAATATTCATGTGTCTAGGTTTTGGTCCCTGAATAGGAACACTAGTTCTAGGCCTAGGATGTGTGTGTGAAGGAACCTTCACCAAAGGGACGAAAGGTGTAATGTAACTAGAGCTACCAAACCTCTCTTCCTAGAAAGGAATGGAAGTGCCCCCATGTGCATCACTAGGGTCAATAATCGATCCATCATGAGGTGTTGGAATGGTCTCAGGAATATCAAGCATGCCATACCTAATAGTGCTAGTATTAGAAGATGTGTGGTGAGTCTCATCACCTAGAAGCCAATACCGGAAATTAGGGTGTGTGGGTTCTATGAATCATGAAAAATATTCTTGTGATGGTCCAGCTAAATGACAACCAAACCCTATCGAAGTCCAATATGTTCTAGGAGGTTCGTCTTCCCATACATGATGAGGAAAATTAGGAATCTTCAGGATCTCATGCTCGTGATCACCCATAGTGTATGAATCAAAGTGAGAATGAGTCCACCTGGACTGTCTGATTCTCTCTCCCAAAGGAGGAGAAGATGTTGAAGGTGGAATTCCTGCTAAACAACGAGAACAATGAGGTGCCACACCTGAATCCACAATGACTCAAATAAAAAGAAAAGACTCGATCTACCTATGCAACCCTAAGAAATATAGCATGCATAGATCATACACCTAAGAAAATCTAAAGCCAAATTACAAGAAAACCAAGGGTAGGATAAGTGAGATCCTGAATGAAGTAGGTATGTCTCGCGTAGGAGAGGCTTGAGACTCCCATACACAACAAGAGGAGGTTCGTAACCAATTATAGTGGCCTTCAGCTTCAACGCATATAGCGACTATGATGTCTGACCCCTACCTGGCCAAGACACCTGTAGAATAACCTCTGCAAATACACCCTTGATAACCTAGGCAAGGCAACTAAGGTCACCTCAATATAACCAATTCCTAGATGGACAGTTGTAGGCGGTATCGACCGTATTGGAAGGGTATAAAATATCGAAGCCTAAAAGCACAACTAATACCCCAAGGGTGCACCAATCAATACCTCAAAGGCCCCCAGATATGAATACAATCCTGGAAACATCTTCGGTGCTCACAGAAAGTGACTAGGGGTCATCCCAATCACATTCATGTGCACTACCTCGTGCTTAACTCCCATGTAAGAGGAGTGTCCTGAGAAACACTAATTATATCAAGGGTTTCACACTCTCACCTAGATAGGAACCTACTTGTTTTGTTTAGTGTTCTTGGAGAATTGACTCACAATGAACTATTCCAAGACCCTAAAACCTATTCTTGTTGATGCACCCTAGAAAAGAAAAGAGTGTAATTCATTTTTATTAAGCATTGATTTTAGTTGGCTATGATTACTCAAAGGGTAAAATGGTCATGCAACAAACGAAGTTATGAATCAGTAGTGAAGTAAATGTGCACACCTAACAAGCAATTCCAAGTGCAATGTGTAGACTGAAGAACAAGGTATGCCACTACATGAGGTGCAATATTTTTCCTTCAAATGTAAATGCAGTCACTCTTATATGAAAATATAACTATAATAACAGTAAGAAAACCTAATGCAAGTACTATTCCAATGCAAAATGCAAGAGATGCATGACTATGCAAAAGCAAAAATATTTTTGTATTTTTTGTAATAAATGAGATATGAAAGCAACTCAAAAACTCTAAAACCCCCAGACCCTGCAACCAGTCATAGATAGCAGCCAAGAAAGGAACCAAGGTAAAAGATACCTAATTCACTAATATCAAAACAAAAAATGGATAAATAGATGACAAGAACAAAACTTTAAAAAAAAACTAAAAGCAATATCTGGTCAGACACATAGGGTGTATACAGACTCTAGAAGCATCCAAGAAGACTCAAAAATCATCAGAACTCACCTAGAAACACTTAATCCTCTAGCTAAGGTTAAAAATCAAAGCATACACAGCTATCCTAAGTAAAAGTCCGTACATACATGACTGTTCAAGGAAAACCCACCTGTATACGTGATTGTGAATGCAAAACCTGCGTACAGGAAGAAAAAGGAAGAAAAATAGGGTAGACAGACAAGCTAAGACAAAATTTACTTCTTTAGGACCCTACTAGGAAAACATGCCCCCGGACCCGACACAGAAACAGAGAAATCAAGAGCAATTCAAGTTCACTGAATACCAAAATCCCCCAAATAGAAACAACTAGGAACCTCCCTAGTATGGTTGCCAATTTTGTTATGGAGAGAAACATCCTATGGCTTGGGGTGTACCACAATAGACAGCTTTGACACTAGAAATCAATCTTTCCCAATATGCAAGAGAAACCAAACATCTAACAATAAGGGATACCAAATCCTACCTTGTTCCAGACGGTTGAAGTAGGTCCCTGTTGAGCTTTCCAACTCGTGCTTGTATTAGCAATTCACTCTCAACAACAGCAAACAATAAAAGCATGCTATATAATATTGTGTTAGACCTACTCTAGCATATATATTCAATAATATATAAACAATTAAACACATCCGTGGATTCAATATTCATATTCAATTGCACATAATTGGACAGAAAAAGATATTTCTATTAATAAAATCAGAGATTGCAATAGTGACAACCTCTTTTGGCACATCTACAAACTAGAGAAACCAAGTCCTCCACATGGGCCTCCACCACCTCAATCCTCCATCTCTCGATAGCAAGCTCACAAGAAAAGAAAAGCTTGGGAAGAACACAAACTGCTCCAAAGGGACAAAGGTATGTAGACTACAGTATATACAAACTGTGGCAACAATGGACTATATTTTACTTGCTCTTCAATTCCTCCTCTTCAATGTATCCAATGGGTTTCTTATATAGAAATCCAATGGGGTTATGGAGGGTAAAAAATGAGCAATCTCAAGGAATATGGAAGGCCAAGATTTAAGTGGTTCAGAATCACATGAAGGAAAACTCTAAAAGTATTTGGATTTATGCACACATCCCAATGTATGTGGGTTTGAGGTCAATACCCATGTGTACACCTGAGAATAGGTTTAAAAGTCGGGTATAGGAATAAACAAGTGTTTTTTAGGGATGATCTTGGAACATTAAAGGATAATATAATTCCATGGGGTCTAATGATTCTGTAGAGGGACAGGAAAGACCATAAATATGTGATCAACCATGTGTGGTAAAATCAGATATAACAGATCCTAATGGAAAAAAATGAAGATAATAGAGTAAATATAAATTTCACACCAAAAATGAAACCTAATAGTTGAATCTATAACCCTACAACACAGAACTAAGAGAAGAAAATTGAATTTGGTGAAAAAAAACCAAAAAATATGTATTCACACTATTAATATGAGCACATAGATCTGTGGACCAACACACAACTCACAAGATAGATCATACAATTTACTCAGCGACTGAAGAATGAAACAGTGCAAAAATGGTTGTCAACTATGAATGCTTTCATTAATAAAAAGTAATTAGATAATAATTACAATGAAGTACAATGGATAAATAGCATCATGCAATTTAAATACATGTGAGGAAATTAAAATTGGTTTGACTCTAGTTGACTAAATGGTTAACTGACCTTGTCAAAATCATTATCAGAGTTCATCGAAGTTCAGCAACCCAAATCAAGTGTCTAATTCAGTGTTAATTATCAGTTAACTAGTCTAACTGACTAAGGTAGGTGAGTAAATGTGCCTCACCTACATGCAGCCATGCAATCCTAGCACTAACTGAGTAGAACTGAATGTAACTGACTCATAACTGAGCTTGACTAGTCACCAACTCAACTCAAATGATGGAGGTTGGTATCGGCACTCCCAGTAGATCCTAATCTGTAGGGATTGATCTAGGAGGCTCCTAAAATGATGCATGCAAGTGCAATCAGTGGAATTTGGCCTCAATTGGTGCTCCCCACACTTTAGTAACTAGAACATGTGCCCCAATTAGGCCAAGTGGACCCAAACTGGAATGACTCCAAATTTAGACGTAATTGACCAAATTGGACAAGGGAGGATTATAATCCTAACACCCCCCTTGAATGCTAACTTGGGCAATTTGTGGGCCCTGGTAACTAATACCATAGGTCACCCTTTACATCAAGTAAAGTAACTTCTCAATACAAGGATATGGGGAAAAAACCACATGGGAAAAAATCCCCCCCTCTAACTAAGCAGATAGAATCAATATTCAAGTTTGAAAAACTTGAAAATATGTTGTTGCATCCTCTATCATGTAGCGAAGTAGCATGCATGATGTTTTGTGCACAGGTATCCTAGGACCTGGCATGTAGACTTCTCCATCTTCTCCCAAAATGATGATGGAAGGAAGGAGGAATGTAACGTTTTCCTCTTTTTGGATGAAGAGGTGTATGATCCACTCTATTCTTCTAAATGCAGTGTGACTGATCAACCCTTTCCATGTAGAGTCTCACAGGGAGTTTGTTGCATCTCTCTGAAGGAGGTGATATTGTATGACATAGCGTAAGGGTCTTTGCCTTTTGAGTATCAGATGGATTTCCAGTCATCTTCCTAGCTTCCCTCTTGGGAGTAGGGACTGGATCTAGATCTGAATCACCCTGAATCTCAATCTCATAAACTGATACATCTAGTTCTGCAATACAAGTGGAAACTACAAAAGAAGAAGATGGAATGTTTTTACCTTCCCTTGCAAGTGGTTGTTGAGAGTGCACTGGTTCTGAAAATGGAATGAAGTGTGAGAAATCATATGCCTTGGAGGCATGATTCACAACACCCTTCGCTATGATGTTCCCAGTAGAGATATTTGTGATCTCCAATGATTCAAGACCAAATATCACTCGATTTGGAGAGCTAGTATGAGTCATCTGGTATACTAATAACAAATTTGCAGCTAAGGAGGGAACATAAAGCACATATTTGAACTTTCCATGCTCAAGCTTGATAAACCCCTTCCCTTTGGATTGAATTTGACTTTTATTACCCATCTGAATACTAGGACCATCAAAAGACTGCAAGGAAGAGAATGATTCTCTGGATGCAACCATATGATTGGAAGCTTCAGAATCAATGAAGAAGGCACGTGTTGTTGAACGACTAGTCTTTAGTGCATGGAATGTCTCTTCATGTTCTTCAGTTTCTTCTCTATGGTTAGCCTTCCTTGTGCTATCAGGTATGGTAATGTTATGTTTCTTCATAATAAGATACATCTCATCAATTGTTCTTCTCATACAGGTGCTTTCTAGATGAAATCCCCTTCCACAGTAAGAATAAAGGGTCTTTCCTTTTCCATTCTTCTTGCTTCTCTTCGAACCTGAAGGATCATGTGATTACTCTTTCTCCATAAGATACTCATCCTTTTGCTTCCCTTTATCATTTGCTACCTTATGTCTTCCTGCAACCAGTGCTTGATCTCTGGAAGATCAAGTGATCCCCATTTGGATAAACTTGTCATGCTCCTGAGTGAGAGATTCAATGAAGGAGTTAAGAGTAGGCATCTTCCAATTGGGAGTAGTGAGCTTCACTAAATGAAATGTTGATACAAATATTGAGTAGTATGCACCAAGTTTTGAGATAATGGTAAGGATGAGTTGATAATCCTCCTTCTCAACCTTGCACAACTTCAACTAGAACACTAGATGCTTGAATTTGGTGAAGAAGTCATTTAGTGTTTAGAAATTGGTTGGATCATAGAGAAATCAACTCATTCTCTGGCTGATAGATCCTCAGGTCACCCTACTTATCCAATAAGGAAGCACGCCTATCCCAAACCTGCTTAGGAGTCTTCAATCCATTGATGTGGAAGAGAATATCTTAAGAGATTGAGAGTCATAAGCATTTGTATGCTTCATCAAGCCTATTCCAATACTTTTCTTTGTAAACATAATGAATTGGCTCTGCCTATGTCTCTATTGTGATTCTGAAGAGTCTTTTGGAGCATAACTGCATCTCCATGTCCTCCTTCCACTGGTGGTAGTTGAAAGGAGTGAGAAGCTCCATTGTAGGGTCCATTTGGAATTCAATGGAAGGGACTGAGCTGTTGTAGTGAATGCAATGAAGAAGACCGATAAACCTGTAAATCACACAATAAAACAGACAAAATAAGGTCAACAGTTTGCACTTTTGGGATTTTCATCACACCCAACATAGTTGATCAAGAAATATTGATCAACAATTCCTTTACTGGTGATATTAAGTGGTAAATTCTCCGCTTCTGGTGCAGTACTGGAAGGAGAAATTTTTGCTCAAAAAAAAAATTGATCCAAGTATGAATCTATAGTAAGAGAAGTGCCTTGTCCTGCAGAGGCTCTGATACCATATTAAGTTGAGCACATATATCTGTGGACGAACAAACAACTCACAAGATAAATCATACAATTTACTCAGGAATTAAATAATGAAACAATGCAAAAATGACTTGTAACTGTGAATGCTTTCATTAATAAAAAGTAATTAGATAATAATTACAATGAAGTATAATGGATAAATAGCCTCATGAAATTTGAATCCATGTGAGGAAATTTGAATTGGTTTGACTCTACTTGACTAAATGGTTAATTGACCTTGTCTAAATCATTATCGGAGTTCATCGGAGTTCAACAACCCAACTAAAGTGTATAATTCAGTGTTAATTATGAGTTAACTAGTCTAACTGACTGAGGTAGGTGATTAAATGTGTCTCACCTGCATGCAGCCATGTAATCCTAGCACTAACTGAGTAGAACTGAATGTAACTGACTCCTAACTGATCTTGACTAGTCACCAACTCAACTCAACTAATGGAGGTTGGTATCGGCACTCCCAGTGGCTCCTAATTTGTAGAGATTGATCTAAGAGGATCCTAAAATGATGCATGCAAGTTCAATTAGTGGAATTTGGCCTCAATTAGTGTTCCCCACACTTTAGTAACTGGAACATGTGCCCTAATTAGGCCAAGTGGACCCAATGGTGCTAGTGACTAAAAATAGACTGAAATGACTCCAGATTTAGACATAATTGACCAAATTGGACAAGGGAGTACTATAATACTAACACACACTTCCATTGAACAAAAGGTGTGAATCATGGTATATATTCTCTCTTTTGCTAAAGAGGGCCATGAATCCCTAGAAAAAAATTGTATTTTCTTAGACGAAAAGGTGTGAATTATCCGAGCGTTTCCCACAAACATATCAAATTTCAGAGAATTGTGAAACAATCACCGTCCCTTATGGAAACCTACAAAAAATCACAACTGTAGATGAAAACAAACTAAATCTATTGCAAAAAAAATTGATCCTTGATAGAAAGTTATTATATAATTGATTCTAATCCATATGTATAGAATAAATAAAGAGAAAGTTGACAAAATTATGAAAAATAATGGTGAGGGATAGGGTTTGAAAAAAAATTCTCACATGTAGCAAAATGACTATATCTAAAAGAATACCACTTGTGTTTGATAGGTTGGATTTGAAATCTACAATATATGGAGTACCGATCTCTCAAAATATGAAGAATCGTTGCTTGTAAAAAAAATCAAAGAATTACTGAAGAGGGTAGAGCATAGCAACTAGCTTTGATACCATGTTAAAATATTGAGAATATGCATAACATACAAAAATTCATTTAAACTAATGTGTAAATCAATAGAAAATATATACTAGTGTATCCGTCTATCCATACAAACAACAATAATCATGTAAAAAATAGGAGACAAGAGAACAAAACAACAATACACTACATATACATGGTAAAACCCCAAATGGGGAAACATCCATGGGAAGGTTTGGTCTTCTTTATACTTAATAACTCTCCAATTTTACAATACAAGGAATCTCCACATATGCATCACTCCCCATATTCACATCATGTCATAATCATGTGTGTACAAATAGCATACACAACATGTGATGAGTGATTTGACAATATATCACAACATGCAAAAAATGGCCTCCTTCACCTCTATTATATATCTATAGGTATGGAATATTTACTTCCCATAACACAAGTGGATAAATATCTTTCCACCTCAAATATATATAAAAAAATGGCTATAAGAAATTTAATTACATGATGCATGTGGGATATCTTTATTTTATAATATTAGAATTATTTTATGTCTTCTAATATTTTTTACCAACAATATGACACAATTCATTATTACATATTCTAACAATATTGTGATGGAACAAGAGGAAAGTGAATTTCAAATATTCAATAATATGACCTAGAAATCAAGCCAAAAAACTTATTAAAGGTTAGGGTATGGAAAAATGAATGGTTGATTCTAAATTTTTTTAAATGGATAAAATATGATGACTACTTCATCTCATAAATATGACATAATTCATGCATGATGTTCATCTCTTGAAGTAACAAATTCATATGAATCAACTCAAAAGGTTCATGAGAGGTTTTCTTAATCATCATGGTATTCAAGACATTATCTATTATTTTTGGATCATATGTTATTTCGATTTCCAACTATTTTATGGATCATAAGTTATTTTACCTATTTACCTAGGAATTTTAGGGATGAAAATATTGTAGGATATTCAAGAATCCAAATGATATGCAACAAAGGATCAATCAGCTCATTTATTATTAACAAATTATAGAATGTGTTAATCATAAATTAAAATCATACTATTATAAACAAAATATGCAATTTATATCATACATGATATATCAGTAATAAGAAAAAACACAAGATATATCCAATAATCTCCAACTTTATTATTATGGAAATAATTCTTCAGTGATGGGATGAATCAACCATGTTCATTTGTATCTTTGAGGGTAATACCTCCTAATGAGATAATATAAACATACAATATTTTTCTTCCAAACATAAAGAAGAATCCATTTGTAGTTATAGAAGAAAAATACACTCTAACCTCCTAACTACCTTGTGATCATTTTTTATTGAGGTCCCTTTACATTTATTTACTAACATAGTGGGCCTTTTCTAATAATAATATTTCATCAAACCTAGTCCACTTTACATTGAATGGAATCCATTATTAGTATAATGGTCCCTATGGGGCCCAAATTACACCCCTAAGTAGGGTCATAACACTTCACCCCCCTCAAGAAAGCATTACCCTCAACGCTTGATGTGAAGTTGTACAAACCTAATCATGAATCCCATGGGAAAATTTTTATTTCCATGTTGAAATAAGAATCAAGTTCCTATGGACCAATGTGCTCCAACATGTGTCATCTTGATCTTATACCCCGTGTACAAGTGTTAATAGCCATGATGAAATAGTTGAAGGGACTCATCCCAAAACCTGGGGCCAATGTGTGGTAGATGACACCCCATAGATAACACCAAATCCTCAATGTTGAGTGTTGTGTGGCATACTCCCTATGGTAACGGAATTCAAATAACTATAACCAACCAAAGCAAGAGATTCTTCTAGAGAGAAAAACAATGATGGAGCCAAGAGGTTTTCTTCTATGGTAGAAGAAGCATATGGTTGTTGTCCTTTTGTCACAATTTTCTATTCAAATGAAAGAGAATATGCATAAAAAATGATATGGAAGTATTTTTCCTCCAAAAAAATTATAACTATCCATATACCAATCCTCACAATCATCCTCTAAATCATAGCATATATGTCTTGTTCATACTATTCCATGATAAGAGGAAAAGTAACATAAATCTCCTTCAATGTATAAAACCCTTCATGTAATGTATGTAGTTGTATATCCATATATTTTAAAGTGGCCTCCATATATTCCAAATTGGCTTGCTTCACTTGTATAAAAAAATATCTACCAGTATGTGTTTCTCACATGGTACGGCCCCACTTTTCCATGCTTCTATGGAGGGAATAATTGTTGCAAGGGAGATAGCATAGGAAATGATAGTTGGAACTATGGAATATAATATGTCATATGAAATTCCTAAAAACTATATTTCCAATAGTTTTGATCTCATTGCAATCTGATCACTTTGTCAAAAATTATGACCTCTGCAAGGTCTGAGGTCGTCACCCAAAACCCTAAAAATTTTGCAGATTTTCAATGGTCATATCTCCCTCTCTCAAACTCATATTTGAATTATTTTTTAAATTCCACATTTTTTTGAGGAATTAAATATGCAATTATATTTAGGATATTGAATTGGAAAATAATCAAAAATGGATATGACTGTCACAACCATCTTTTTCTCTCTTCAAAAAACTGTGAATAAAAAAAGAAAGAAAAAACTCCAATGTTATGGCCCAAGAAAGTGGCTCTAATACCAATTGTTATAAAATAAATATGAAATTTAGATCATACATATTATATATCAGCAATATTAAACAACACAAGAGATATCCAATAAGCTCCAACTTTATTGTTATGCCAATAGTTGTTTTGATTGGATGAATCAACCATATTCACTTGCCTCTTCGAGGGGGATACTTCCTAATGAGATAATCTCATCATACAATATTATCCACACCCATTATAATATGTAATCCATCCTTATTTTTTGAATCACAATGCAAACATAACCTCCTAACCACCTAGTGGGCTTACTTTACTAATATCCCATTACATTTAGTTGCTAACATAGTGGGAATTATTTAATAATAACATTATAGTGGACCTGCTACACTTTACATTGAATGGTATTGACTTTACCATTACACCCCAGCGAGGGTCATAATGCATACCAAGAAAAATGAAAATATTATTTCATAATAGGAATAAATATATATAATTTTATCATGGTGATCTTGTTCTAAAATGGGAGAAAAGTAGAGAGGATCCAAGAAAACATGGTAAGTTTGATAATCTCTAGGTGGGCCTATTTGTGATCAAAGTTGTCGAATGAATGATTTCTTAGTCTCTCCAAAATATACAAGGAGTAATCCTTAGGGAACCTATCAATGGGCATTTCTTGAAGCAATATTTCTTGGTTTACTGAACCTCCTATATTTCATGTCCATCATTGTACATACTCACCCTTTCCTTTCTTTTTTCGGTTTTAATTTTACTTTCATTGTTAGAGTTTAAAGTTTTCTAGAATAATTTAGAATAAAATTTTATGCTTTAGAGAAATGATTTAGTGTTAAAATTTGTCATTAGGTCTTCATATTTAAGCAAGATAGTTTAATTGCATTCAAGAATCCCTCATCCTCCCAATCCATCTCTGGTTAATATCACATTTTTTTATGGAAATACAAGTGTTCCTAATTAATTTTTTCATTCTCAACATAGGTTGTTGGTTATAGCTAAGAAAAATCATATTTATAAAGATTATTCTCATATACCCAAAATCATTAACAAACTTAACCCTTCTTTCCCAATCAAATCTTTTGTGTGCTTTAGGTCAAGAGTTTTAACCAGTGACTCAAATATATGAGGGGCTCCATTTACTAAAGTAAATTAGATAATCATGTGAAGTGTATAAATCTTATTCTAACATATAAAAATACAAAGGGATACCTTAAATCACGTAGGTAACCTGTGTCTTCCTTTACAAACATATAGCATACCTACATACTCAATGTAATTACCATTCCCCATCCATTGATGCTTAACCATGTAAATATTAAGGATCGGGAATGGAAACCTAGTTTGTTTTAGGGGTGCACGTAGATATCTTGATTAGACTTATGGACACTTGTTGGTATCAAATCAAGGTCTATGATATTGGGGTGACTCCACCAAAGTTATGGGTGCTCGTAAGCAATGGAGAAACACCATTAAGTTATGATAAACCTATATGTATTAATCTTTATCTAAAAATACCTAATTATAAATATGTCTTATGAGTAGAATTGTAGTCCTAAGAAACGAATTAATCTAAAAGATAATAAGTGTCATCATATTTTCTCTTTTGCTCATTTTGGTTAATGGCTTATCTTGTGTAAATGGAACTTACTCGAGTATTTGATAAATGTCTTATCTTTTGTAAATGGAACTTACAAGAGTATTTGATGGTTAATATGGTGCTTTAAGGATGACAAAAAGTTAAGGTATTTCATTATTAAGATGGTGCCTTAAGGATAACCAGTTAGTGATTAATGAAAAAGATTTTATAATTTATCATATCATGTCTTTATCATACAATGTTATGAGGCATAAGTGCATCACTTATCTATCATATTACTATTGGTTTTAAACTTTATTCTCACTTTAGGAGTAATTGCCTTTTCCAAATTTAAAATGATGAAAACTTATCATCATGGATTTTGAAATGATATAAAGTAAGAGTAATTATGAATGCATGATATGTTAAAAACATTCTAGAGTAATTACAAATGCATATGCATATGCTAAAAAAATCATGAAACTTTTTAATTTTCATGCATGTTGAATTACTTTGATTTCCTTCATTACATTATTGATTTTGTAATTCTAATACATTCTGGAGATAATGTATTGGTCTTTAATCAACTTCTAAGGAATGTTGAAATGAGATCAAATTATATTTGGCATATTTGATAGGGAAAGAATTGTGTTATTTATATAATTCAAATATAATTCTAATACATTGTGGAGATATTGTATTGGTCTTTAATTAACTTCTAAGAAATGTTGAAATGAGATCAAATTATATTTGATATTTTTTATAAGGAAAGACTTGTGTTATTCATATAATTTTTTAGTGCATTTCAAATGATATACAGTAAGAGTAATTATGAATGCATGATATGTTAAAAACATTATAGATTAATTACAAAAGCATATACTACAACACCAAAATCTTAAAACTTTTTAATTTCCATGCATGTTGAATTACTTTGATTTCCTTCATTACATTATTGATTTTGTAATTCTATTATATTATGGAGATATTGTGTTTGTCTTTAATCAACTTCTAAGAAATGTCAAGATGAGATTAAATTATATTTAGAATATTTGATAGGGAAAGACTTGTGTTATTCATATAGTTCTTACTAGTGTATGTTATGTGTTAATACTTCAAATAGAGAGTGAAAATAACAATGGCTAATAAAAGTACCCTAGAAGATGCACCCAGATATATGTATAACAAAATTAACCCTATTTTAAAGATATAAGTTTTTCTTGAGCTTTACATGTAGCATTTTTCAAAATATGAGCAAATATTAAGGAAACAAGCTTACAAACTCCTATAGTTTATTAAAACCTTTTTACATGCACGAAAAAAAACAAAATTTTGTGATTGAATGGAATCAATCACTGATATATACTGGAGCATTCATGTGATAGCCTTCTGTACTAGGTTGCAAAATCTCTAAACAAGTCTCACATCTATGCATTGTACATTTTATGATTGACATATATAACACATTATACAACCTAACGAGAACTATATACCCACAACGATAACTCTAGGCCTAAAAATCCACTTTTTGTGTGAAAAACATTAAAACCAACCTTCAAATTCAAAAGTGATGCTACTTGTAGCACATTTTTTTATTTCAAGGTTAAAAATACAACCATTGCCTTAAAAACCCATATTGTTGCTAACAATAGCCTTAAAATAAACCCTTGAATAGAAAACTAATGCTACTAGCCACACATTGGTTTTTTGAAATGCTATAATTATAAATTTTTTGAAAGCATGGACTTAATAATCAGTATTATTAGTCAAAAAATATAATAAAAAAAACAACCTCCAAATTGAAAAGTAGTGCTAACATTGCAACATTTTTTAAATGATGACCTTAGAAAATTGGGTCTTGCCAATTTTGTGGCTAACACTTCCCCCTCCTTGTTTTTTAAATTTTTTTATAATGTTTTTAAACATTTAAATAAAATAAAATAAAAAACTAAATTACAAACAAATTAATTTTTTTTATTAAGAAATGATTTTTTTATTAAAAACAATTATTAAAATTTTGAAATTTTAATTTAAAAAAAAAAATTATTAAAAGAATGAATGTTTTATTTTTATTTTTAAAATACAAGTAAAAAAATTAAGAAATATCAAAAAATTTAAACAAAATAAATAAATAAATAACATTTAAAATTGAAAAAAAATGAAATTGAAAAACAAAATTATTAAAATAAAAAAATAAAACAAATTAAAAAAAACTAACTAAACCCTAACTACCCACACCCCCTTACCTCCCCACTCCCTACCACCCCTTTTCCTTCCTTGCCTCCCCTTCTCTCCCTCCACCTCCCCTCTCCCTACCCCTCCCTGTCACCACCCTCTCCCTCCCCCACTACCTCTCGTAGCTCCCTCTCCCTCCCTCACCATGCCCTCTTCCCACCTCTCACCTCCCCTGTGTGCCACTTATGCCCTCCCTTTAATGATGTGTGCGCCCATCGAGCAACGACTTGATTCCTAGCATCGAGTTGTTGCTCGATGGATGCCCGCAAAGTTGGAGGGAGGGAGGAATTTATGCACAAGGGAGGGGAGACGAGGGAGAGAAGGGATGGGGGAAGCGTAGAGGAGGGTAGAGGGGGTGGAAGAGGGAGTTGTGATGGGTGGTGGGGGAGAGAGAGGGGGCCG
>LPNX010213757.1:329985-351706 GCA_001517045.1 Pseudotsuga menziesii
CAAAGCTGAGGCATTAACCATTTATTTCTAAAATTTTGGTCATTTTAGTTAGCAAATGGTTAGAAGTTTTAAATGAAGACTGAAACTGTTAGGGTAGTTTTCTTTTTCTTCTTGGAAAGGAGGTTTTGTTTTAAGCAATGATTTTTTTTTGTTGGAAGGATTAGTTTTTTTGGGGGGGAAAGGAAGAAAAAGAAAATCTTCTTGTAGATATTGTCCCTCTCTGTAAGAGAGAAATTGCTTAAAGTTAATAATTGTTTCTACAGTTGTTAGAATGTTTTGAAATCAATAATGTTTGGAAATTGAATGTCGCTGGAAGTTTCTTCTGCTTATTTGTGAGATATTACTGGGCAGACTACCACAGTCATTGAATATTACCATGTATCTCTGTCTTTGATGGTCGAAACTACAATTGAATGTATATTGGATCTTGTGTATCCTAGTTCCAGCTTGTAAAAATAGAGAATCGATTAATTAAATGGAAATCATCTCAGGAAAAATGGGATGAGAAATTTAACTGCTACTTCTGATCTACATAGCCTTTCAAAACTCATGGAAAAATGGTTGCTAAATAAACCAGAATTTTGTGTTTTGTATTTTCTGCATTTTGGAGAAGTGGAGAAGTGTTAAATCTGTTGTATTTGACCTCAATGAAACTTGGAAGTATGTGTGAAACATTGGACTATTATTCTAGACCATCTGCATACTCAGTGGGAGTAGGAACGTGGTCAAATATTATGTGCAAAACGTTTGAAGGAGAAACTGTATTGGGATCCAGATAGAGTATCTTGTTTTGGTTTTAAAAAAATAGGTTTAGAGCTAGGGTAAGGTGTTTTGTATCCTTTCCAGCCTAATTTTTCATCAATTTTTGGTATCAGATAACTAACGCTTTTGTTTTCCTACAAGTGCCGGAAAGATGAATAGACTAGTAGGAAGATGACGAGGTCAAAGAGGAAGACCTAGGGAAAATGCAGAACTCTAAGAAGAGATAAGTAGATTGCAAGCTTGATTAGAAGCTATGGAAATGGGAAGACAGTGAGATCCTGAAGGTGGACATATTAGTGATCCCAACGAGGTACCTGAAGAAGAAGAAGAAGTGTTTACTGAAGTTAGATTGTTGAGGGTAGTATTGGGCTCAAGTTTAAGGCCAAATCCCGAACTCTCCATTTATGATGGCAGTTTGAAGGCTGAGAACCTAATAGACTGGATCAGTGAGATGGACAAGTATTTTGAGTATGATGAGATTGACGAAAAAAAAAGAGTTAAATTTGCAGTGACAAGGTTGAAAGGTCACACTACACTATGGTGGGATAATGTGCAGGATGAAAGAAGAAAGAAAGACAATCCATTGATCAAGAGCTAGGATAGGATAGTGGAAAAAATGAAGGGTAAGTTCTTGCCAAAGGATTACCAGCTAGATCTCTAAATATAGGTGCAAAATATCAAGCAAAAGATGACGACAGTGAGGGAGTACACTGAAGAGTTTTACCAAGTGAACTTGAGAGCAGGTCATGTAGAAGATACCCCGTAGAATAAAGCTAGGTATATCAATGGTTTGAGGCTGGATATCCAAGATGAAATCAGCATACTTTCCCCAATAACAATAGAAGAGGAATACCGATGTGCTTTGAAAGCATAAGAAAAGATAATAAGGAAGAAAAACTCTAGCAGAGGTTGTGATTTTGCTAGAGGGAAAGGACAGTCAACTAGAAAAGGGAAGTTTCCAACACAAAAGAATGATGAAGGCAATTCAAATCAGCAATGACAGTCATAGAACGAAGGTGGCAACAAAGGAGGAATACATTACCAGAGAGGTAGAGGTAGAGAAAGAGGAAGAGAGACTGGCTATAGATGTTACAGATGTAACACTTTGGGTCACCGATCTTTTGAATGTCTTGAGAATGAAAATATGGGACAATGAGGTGCATACATAGCTCAAACCGAAATAGTAGAGGAAAAAGCACCAGAACCGGAGAATGTGCCAGAGACCGAAGAGGTATTGATGATGCACAAAGTCTTGTTGAAACCAACAAAGGAGACTATTGAAACAATTCAAAGGAAATCCTTATTCAAGACAATGTGTAAGGAAAAAGGTAAATGCTGCAAATATGTGATTGATAGAGGAAGTACAAACAATTTAGTCCCCCAAGAAATGGTGGATAAATTGGGTTTGAAAAATGTTAAGAATCCCACACCTTATAAAGTGTCATGGTTGCAAAAAAGCCACCAATTTTTAGTAAAGGAGCAAAGTGAAGTTGAGTTTTAGATTGGTAAATATAAGGACAAGGTATTTTGTGACATAATGTCAATGGATTCTTGTCACATTCTTTTGGGTCGCCCATGGTAGTTTGACAAGAAAGTGATACATGATGGAGAAAGCAATTATTATAGATTCGAAAAGAATGGCATCAAGCATACTCTTGTACCATTGAAAGAGGAAATAATAGCTGAAACAAGCAGCCCAAAAGTACTGCTTCTAGGTGGAAAGGAATTTCTACAATAGATGGAAGAAGAAGAGGTAAGTTATGTAGTAGTTTGCAAACCAAAGGTAGTACTTCTGCATAATTAAGTTATAGATTTACCTATCGAAGTTCAGGAATTTTTGCATGAGTATCATGACATTGTAGTTGATGATTTTCCAAATGAGTTGCTGCCCAAAAGAAGCATCAGTCATCACATGTACTTGATACCAGGAGCAAGTCTTCCAAACAAGGCTACATACCGAATGACACCCAAAGAGAATGAAGAAGTGAGGAATCAAGTCCAAGAACTATTGAACAAAGGACTAATAAGAGAAAGTTTGAGTCTATGTGTTGTTCCTACAGTACTAACTCCAAATAAGGGTGGAGAATGGAGAATGTGTACAGACTCCAAAGCAATCAACAAGATTACTATTCACTACAGGTTTCCATTGCCACAGATGGACGACATGATGGACTGCTTGAGTGGAGCGGTTTATTTTTCAAAACTTGATTTGAAAAGTGGTTATCATCAAATCCGGATCAAAGAAGGGGATGAGTGGAAGTCAACTTTCAATACCAATGATGGATATATGAGTGGGTATTCATGCCATTTGGCCTCTCAAATGCACCTAGTACCTTCATGCGATTGCTAAGCGAAGTCTTAAAGGAGTTCATTGGTAAGTTTGTCATTGTTTATTTGGATGATATTTTAATTTTCAGCCAAACTAGAGAAGAGCACCTAAGACATTTGAAGTATGTCTTAGAAAGATTGCAACAAGAAACGTTGTTGATTAACATGAAGAAGTGTTCATTTATGAAGAATGAGCTTGTATATCTAGGCTTTTTTATTTCTAGGGATGGATTGAAAATGGATTTGGAAAAGATAGAAGCAATTGTAAATCGGTCCGCACCTAAAAATGTTTTTGAGGTAAGTAGTTTTCATGGTTTAGCCAACTTCTACAGGAAATTTACCAGGAATTTCAATGGTATTTGTGCACCAATCATTGACATTATTATGAAGAATAGGAAGGAATTTTATTACATAACAGCAGCAAAAAAAAAAAAAACTTTCAATTATTGAAGAAGAAGATCACTAAGAAACCAGTGTTGAAGTTTCCAAACTTCAATCATCCTTTTCAAGTAAGATGTGATGCTAGTGGGACAGCCACTAGAGTTGTACTAAGTCAAGTAGATAAGCTCATTGCATATTTCAGCAAGAAGTTAAATGAGTCAAAACAGAAATACTCTTCTTATGACAAAGAATTTTATGTGGTGATTCAAGCTTTCAAGCATTGGAGGCATTACTCCATGCCTATAGCGTTTGTTTTGTTTTCTGATAATTCTTCCTTACAATATATTATGAAGTAGTGTAAGTTAAACCATAAACATGCAAAGTGGGTGGAGTTCCTTCAAATTTTTACTTTTGTTTTGAAGCACATCAATGGGAAGGCAATCAAGGTTGTCGATTCTTTAAGTAGGGGATGTTTAATCATGCAGGAGAGTCAAATACATATTTTGGGCTTTGATTATTTGAAATACTTGTATGAAAATGATGTTGATTTTAAAGAAGCTTTTCCAACATGTAAGAATTTAGTCAATAGGGACAACAGTCCATGGAAAGATTTTATGTTGCAGGATGGGCTATTGTTCAAGAACAATCAGCTATGTATTCCAAATTACTCAATGAGGGAAAACTTGGTTCAGGAAAAACATAATGGAGGGTTGGTTGGACACTTTCGTGTTGATAAAACACTTGCATAGCTGAGTCGCTTTTATTCTTGGCCTAAGATGAAGGTAGATGTACAAAGGTATGTGAACAAGTGTAGGATATGTCAACATGCGAAAGGAAGGAGTTCGAATTTTGGATTATACATGCATTTACCTATTCCCAACATATCTCGGGATTCGGTAAGTATGGATTTTGTTTTGGGTTTACCGAGAACTCAACAAGGTAATGATTCAATCCTTGTAGCAGTGGATAGATTTACGAAGATGCCTCATTTCATTCCATGTTTCAAAACTAGTGATGCTACCCATGTGGCTAATTTGTTTTTTAATGAGATTGTTCAGTTGCATGGATTACCAAAGAGTATAATTTCTGACAAGGACACAAGATTCACAGGGAATTTTTGGAGAACTTTGTGGAAGAAACTTGGCACTAAGCTAAATTTTATCTCAGCCTATCATCCACAGTCTGATGGATAGACATAGGTTGTAAAAAGAAGTTTTGGTAAATTGTTGAGGAGTTTAGTAGGTGATCGACCCAAGCAATGGGATCATGTATTAGGACAAGCTGAGTTTGCCTATAATGACTCACCAAATAGAAGCATGGGAAAGAGTCCATTTAAGATCATGTATGGTATGCATCCGAGAGGAATTTGTGAACTACGATACTTGGGAAATCTTGAACATGGAAGTGCTGATGGAGAGGATTTTGCAACAACCATGAATGAGTTGTGTGAGCAAGTAAAGAAAATATTACAAGACACCAGTTACATATATAAGTAGAAAGGTGAACTGTGAAGTAGGAGACATGGTCCTAGCCCATCTAAGAAAGGATAGGTTTCCAAAGAGACAGTAGAACAAGTTAAAAATTAAGAAGATAGGACCTTGTAAGATTCTCCACAAGTTTTCAATGAATGCTTATGAGCTGGAGCTACCTCTAGGCATTAGCATTTCACCCATTTTAATGTGGTAGATTTGTATTCCTACACAACTGCTGATTCAAATCAAACTTCTGGGAATCTTGACCACGATGAAAGAAAAGAACAATAGTGGCTGAAACAAATGCCTCTGGCAACTAGTTTAGAAGTTGAACATATTTTGGATACATGTGTTACCAACAAGACCAGGAAGAAAGAATATTTAGAATATCTGGTGAAGTGGAAAGACCGCCCGATGGAGGATTCTACTTGGATGGATGAAGCGGCACTAAAGAAAACATGCCATTCTATAGAAGATCCTATGAGCAGGAGCTTATAAAATTTTCTCTCTTAGGGAGTCTAATGCAAGTGCATGAGGACCAAGCACATAAACCAAAGCTGAAGCATTAACCATTTGTTTCTAAAATTTTGGGCATTTTAGTTAGGAAATGGTTAGAAGTTTTAAATGAAGACTAGAACAATTAGGGTAGTTTTCTTTTCCTTCTTGGAAAGGAGGTTTTGTTTTAATCTAGGATTTTTCATTTTGGAAGGATTAGTTTTTTTGGGGGGGGGAAGGAAGAAAAAGAAAATCTTCTCGTAGATATTGTCCCTCTCTGTAAGAGAGAAATTTCTTAAAGTTAATAATTGTTTCTACAGTTGTTAGAATGTTTTAAAATCAATAATATTTGCAAATTGAATGTCACTAGAAGTTTCTTCTGCGTATTTGTGAGATGTTACTGGGAATACTACCATAGTCATTGAATATTACCATGTATCTATGTCTTTGATGGTTGAAACTACAATTGAATGTATATTGGATCTTGTGTATCTCAGTTCCAGCCTGTAAAAATAGAGAATCGATTAATTAAATGGAAATTATCTCAGGAAAAATGGGATGAGTGATTTAACTATTGTGTTTGATCTGCATAGCCTTTCAAATCTCGTGGAAAAACGATTGCTAAATAAACCATAATTTTTTGTTTTGGATTTTCTGCATTTTGGAGAATTGGAGAAGCGTTAAAGCTATCGTGTTTGACCTCAATGAAACCTGGAATTCTGTGTGAAACATTGGACTATTAGTCCAGACTATCTGCATACTCGGTGGGAGCAAGAACGTGGTCAAATATTATGTGGAAAACGTGTGAAGGAAAAAATGCATTGGGATTCCAAATAGAGTATCTTGTTTCGGTTAAAAAAAATAGGTTCAAAGTGAGGGTAAGGTATTTTGTATTATTTGGTTTTGGCTTTCCAACCCAATTATCCATCAGGAAGGGGGGAGAGAAGGTGAATAAAGGTAGGGAAAGGGGTGGCGGGAAGTGTGGAGGAAAGCAGAGGAGGGGAGGGGGTGTAGGTAGTTACAGTTTAGTTAGTTTTTCTTTTAATATTTTTAAATTATAATATTTTTTTTTAAATTTAGATTTTTTTTTTGTTTTCAATTGTTTTTTAATTTTTAAAAATTTAAATGTGATTTTTTCAAAAAAAATTAGTACAAATTTAGTTTTTAAAATAAAATTTTCTATTTTTAGATAAAAAAATTTAATAAAAATATAATTTTAATTATAGTCTTTTAAAAATGTTTTTAGTTTATAAATTTTGTTTTTAACTTTTAACATTGTTGTGTTTTTTTGAAATATTAATAAATAATTTCAAAAAAAAATTTAATTTTGTTTATTTTTTCAAATTGTCTATTTTAATGTGATTAAAAAATGCATTTGATGTGTTTTCACAAATTTGTAATTTTATCCCAAAAACAAAATGTTGTGCTACTGGTAGCACCATTTTTCGAACAAGGGGTAAAACTATCTACTAAATGGAATCTATAAAAAAAGAGAATTATTTAGAATTCTCATCACGTTGTATAATGTGTTATATGTTTCCATATATTTTTTTTCTTGCATGACATTATTGGATTGTGGATCCAAATGCAAATGTATCTTACCATGATTTTGTTTCTTTACAAGTGTAGATGAATCTCATTCATTCAGCTACTTTCTAGGTCAACTAGGTTTTCTTTTAGGAGTGTTATCAACATGACTTATATAATAAAAAACAATGATTACATATTATATTTGTTCTTGAATAAGTGAAATATTTTCAATAAAGGAGGAAATTTCCCACTCCTGCGTCTCTAGCATGTAGCTTGGTCTAGCCAATGCTATGCGCCAGTTATAATCATTCCAGCCAATTGGAATTCTAACTTAAACTAAAAAAAATAGAAAGGATGATTCAAATGTGTAATTAGATGGGGTTAACCCTTATATTTATGCATAAACCATTGAAACCTAATGATGATGAAGATCATAGGAGTACCTATCAGTAGAGAGAAGTCAGTAGTGATCAACTATTTTTCCCCTTGAGTTCAAAGAGCCAAGGAATCATGATTTCTGTACTGGTAGGTGATCTAAAGTATTCATGGCTAATATTCCTATTTGATATAAGGATGTTAATCATAAAGTTCATTTGAATGGTTGAATGCATTAAATTGAAGTGAAAGATTAATGACTCCATAAGCCCAATAATTAAAGGCACTTAATCTCCAATTCTTTATGCCTCATAGAGAAGGATCATCCTATTGAGAACTCAATACACCCAAGAAATTTTATAAATTTTTGGGTACTCTTGGTTTTTTTTTTTTTTTTTAGCATGATTTTTATGTCTCTTTGATTCATTTTTTATTTTTTTTCAATATTTCGATTTTTCAAGAAGTCTAAGAAAAACAGAGGCTTTAATTAAAGGTCCTAAAAAAAACAAACAAAAAAAGTTGAAACAAACTTTATCGGAATGTTTTCATAAATTTAAAATTTTCCAAACCTCAAAAAAATAATTGATACAACATCGACATTTTTATTTAACTTTATTTTGGCACAATTTCAAAAAACATTGTTGATAAATTATTGTCACTTTATTTTAACTTCATTTTGATACAAGTCCAAAAAATTCGCCGATGGGATATCATATTTTTAATTTAACTTCATTTCATCAAACTTGAAAAAAATTCATCAATACACTATCGGTGTTCTATTTCACCTTCATCAATGTGCTTTACAACTTTAATTACAAACTTAAGAAAAATTGTCGACGCCCTATCGACATTATATTTTAACTATTATCATTTTCTTAGTAAGTTCAATTCCCAACTTTGAAAAAGGTGGTGATAATTGTATCAATGAAAAAATTGAAGTTCATGGCAAATCTTCTCCAAATCTGGTTACTTAGATGATGATGGTATTGAATGAGTAATTTTTTTAGGATTTTTGACAAATCAATTTGACACAAGATATTTGCAAGATTTGCTATACCACAACAGCATAGAAATCAAACTTGATAAGGAGTAATGCAGAAACAGATGATAATATCAAATAGATCAGTTCCAATAATGGTGTCCACAAATGAGATTGTTGTTGAAATACAAATGGGTATTGCAAGTGCTCTTGGTCAAATTTTAAGTTAATGTATGATGAGTTGATTAAATTAGGCGGGGGGGCTCCAGATATACCCAGGGGGTACTTGGAGTATGTCCAAAATTAATAACCGCTACTGCTACCCACAAGGAATGTGTGGGTTGAATGGAGTCTCTGAGACTGTGTTCATAATACACCCACTAGGATGTAACAGAGATCGGTGCCTCGAGGTCACTGTCCAGTAGTTCCCACTTCCTTTGGGTATTTTTCCACCATTTATGGTTTAATCAAGGCGTTGGATTTTTCTCCTGAGGTGGTTAATTGGGGAAAGTGAATCCTAATTATTATAGTCACTCGCATTGCTTTTGATGCATCTTGACTGATCAAATGAACCGCAGCCAAGTGCAGAGCATACACACCGGAGTCTTGTCAATTTTTTAAGGATTTTAAGCTTGTTCTTTGTTAAAAAAAAGAACCTCCAGGAATCTCTTTCGGTCCAAGTGGACCTCAATCTGGAAAGTGAAGAGGGGTTAATTTTAGATAACATAAAAATACAAAACACCACTCACGGATTGTCTAATTAGTCCTACCATGCATCTCTTTCCCCTTTCGAGTCAATCAGGAAATCGTGGGGTAAGTAGTATGATTAATTTGAAATTTTAAAAGATATTGAAATGATTATGATTCAAAGTATACTATGCTGCAATACAAGACAAAACTAGAAAAAATTGAAAAAGTGGAAAAATCACAAAACGCGGGATCCACCCGGGGGGATGGGGAGTGGGCTCGAAAGAGCCTACTTGAAGGAATTTTTATTATTATTAAGGGTTACAATATCATCAAATTAATCATAAAATTCCACTTACTTCTTATAACAAATGAACCCAAGGGCTTACAAAGTACAACAATAATGACTACGGAAGAAGGGGAGACCCCTGGGGGGTTTCAAATGGCCCAAAAATCGCTTTTCGGAAAGCACCTACTAATATTTTCGGTGGACCTGCTAAAAACCAGCAAGATTTAATTAGTGTAAATTTCCCAAAAACACTTTAAAAGTGTCTTTGGACAACCCCAAAAAAACTACCGAAAAATGCTAAGTTAAAGTACTTTTAAGGAAAGACAAAAATAACTCAAGAGGACAAGTCCTCTTGAGGATATTGGCTAGCCTTGGGGAAGCCAATGAATTGTGAACTTTAGATTCTATATTTAATTTTTAATAAAGAAATACTATTCACTTTAAACAAGATTTTTATTTGGGTTAAAACAACTTATAAAAATGAAAGACTTATACTGTTGGATCTAGTTTTTTAAAGAGAAAGGACTTGAATCTTTTTCTTAAATGAAACTAAATCTATACATGCAGATCCTATAAGTTCAGATATAGAAATATATCAGCTTTGAAATATATCATCCAAGTGGGCTCTCATGTGTGTTGGGGAAGATCAATGGGTTCCTACTCAAATTGGGGGAAGATGGAAGGCTAGGAAAGGGAGGACACATGGCAAATCTTGAGCCCAAACCCAAATTCGAATTGGCTTGATTTTGTGGATGGATTGGTAACCTTATAAGGATAATTATTTTTATAAAATATAGGAATCAACCAAGAGAATAGCTTTTGATCAGTTATGAATTGTGAGAGCTAGTGGATGACTAGTTTTCTTGCCTTAGCCAATTTCGAGGGTGAGAGATTCCCATCCAAGTTGGTGTTTGGAGAGGCCACTCAGGTATTTCATGGAGATTTAATGGAGTCTTATTTCAGGTGTAAGCTATAGGGAATCATGTGGATTCTTCTATTGCAGCACTCTCGCTCAACCATTTCCAGTTTGTTTGCACATTCATGCTCATGGAGGGATTGTGGTGCAGGCCGGTCAATCTCAACCGAATCCAACCAGCACTTCTAGGATATAATGGCTCCTACACTTAGTAGGACTACCAAATTTATCCCAATGGCCAAAATCCATCTCTAAAACTTCCCTCCCGCAACTTTGCCTCCGCAAATCCCCTTCCGTAGCTTAGATGCGGGATCTCGATTACCCAAATTACTCTCCGCAATTGTGTTTTTGCAAATCTGTTTCGCAACAAAGTTTCTTCATGCAGGATGTGGGATTCCAAATTTCCAAAGTTGCTCCCCTGCAAATTTCTCATCTGTCCGATCCTTGTGGCCTTGTCCACTACCATCAATATTCTTTCTTTCGATGCAGCTCTCAGATCTCTATGGATCTGTTAACTTCCTCGCAACTCTTAGTGCGGGATACTTCAAGTCTATCAGATCTTGATCTATAGCCTCAATTTCCACTATTCATTCTCTACAAAAACTTGTTAAGGTAGAAAACCTGCGGGTTGTGCCAATTGATCAATCCAACCTGCAATCTTCACAATACTTTAACCTAGCACTCTTATGCATGCATCTAATCTCTACGTCAACTGTTTAAGCAAGAAATTGATGCGTGAAATCAACACTTCAATCCAATACACAAATATTCATGAAAATGCTGAAGTCAGCTCTATAAGATACACAGTTCAATAGAGCACATGCATAGAGGCTAACAACCCTATAAACACACTATTAATCCTTATATTAAGTAACAAAGGAAACATGCACACAACTTGGATCTCTCTCCGTCCGATTCTTCAAAATATTTACAAACAGAAATCAGACACAAGTCTATCCTCTCTCTGCAAACTTGGAATTCTAAATGTTCAAGAGAAAAACCCCCCCTACATCTCTAAATGGTCTATTTAAACTAAAAACTGCTATCCTATCCTGAGTGGTCCTGCAACTGAAACAAACACTACTAAGGCACATGATGAAACATCCTTGTCAAAAAAAAATTAATGGCAGTTTGATCTCCATGCAGGGAGTTGTGATTTGTAATGATTCCCTACCCCGCTATTCAGATTACGACTCAGCATAAAAATGGTTACAAAAGATGCCACAGCATGTGACCAATTCAACACAGTGTTAGCATGCCATGATGCTCCTACATTAGGCTCGCAAGGTAGAAAATTATGAACCCCTATTAATAATATCAGCTACAATGAAACCCTTGGCTTCCAACTCTGCAATGCTCATCCAAGTAGAATATTCTATTGGTCGCTTCTTCCACTTGACCAAATACTCCAAATAGTCCTTCTTCCTTGTACTCTTTGGCACCCTAGTGTAGAGAACAGGCTCGACTTCCAGTGGTTGTGTCACAGGCATCTGTGTTACCCATTGTAAGTCTTTATTAGGATATTCACCTCCTATAAAGGTTCCAATGTCACCTGCTACATAAGGATATAGATCTGCTACATTAAATATTGGTGAAATACCCACCCTTGTAGGCATATCTAACTCGTAAGCATTTGCTAGAAACTTCCTGAGTATTATGCAGGGTCCAATATTCTTCATCTTTAGTTTGTTATACTCTGCTTTAGGAAATCTATCTCTCTTCAGGTATGCTAAGACCAAATCCCCTACTTCATAGTTATTTTCCCTCCTTTTCGAATCTGTGCAGGCCTTGTAACTCGTGTTACTCTTCTGCAATCTTACTTTCACTTGCTCTTGCAGCTCACTGATTCTTGTTTCAAACTCTTCTCCCTTGGCACTTCGTTTCTCCAATTGACCTAAGTCATGAATTTCATACACTCCACTTGGATGCATTCCATACATAATTTGAAATGGACTCATCCCTGTACTCATGTTTGGTGAATCATTATATGTAAACTTAGCTTGAGCTAATACTGTGTCCCACTGCTTAGGACTTTCCCCAATCAAACTCCTCAACATGTTTCCTAGACTCTTCAGTCTAGTACCCAACTTCTTCCACAAGGTTCTCAAAAAATGCCCTGTGAACTTCACATCACTGTCTGATACAATGCTTCTAGGTAAACCATGTAGTTTCACAACTTCATCAAAGAATAAGTTAGCAATGTGTGTGGCATCACTAGTCTTGTAACATGGAATGAAATGTTCCATCTTAGAAAATCTATCAACAACAACAAATATAGAATCATGCCCCCTCTGAGTTCTTGGTAAACCCAGAATGAAATCCTTACTCACATAATCCCAAGGCCTAGTTGGAATAGGCAATGGTGTATACAATCCTATGTTCTGGCTTCTCCCCTTAGAATGTTGGCATACTTTGCATCTGCTTACAAAATTCTCAACTTCAGACCTCATCCTTGGCCAAAAATAGAAATGACCCAAATGTCTGAAGGTTTTATCACTTCCAAAGTGACCTTCCATACCTCCATTATGTTTCTCTTGTATCAAGTTCTCTCTCATAGAACACTTTGGTATACATAGTTTACTGTTTTTAAAGAATAAATCATCTTGCAGTGTATACTCCATCCATGGCTCTCTATCCACCTTTAATGGATTCTTACAAGCCCTATAAGCCCCCTGGAAATCAATGTCAGCTTCATACAAATCTCTCAAATGCTCAAATCCCAAAACTTGGATCTGATTTTCTTGCATAATCAACAGTCTCCTACTCAAGGCATCAACTACTCTATTTGACTATCCACTTATGTGTTTCAACACAAAGGTAAAGCTCTGTAAGAATTCAACCCACTTGACATGTTTCAAGTTCAACTTAGGTTTCTTCATTATGTACTGTAATGCATGGTTATCTGAATATAACACAAACTCTCTAGGCATAAAGTAATGCCTCCAATGCTTCATTGGTTGAACAATAGCATAAAACTCCTTGTCATAATATGAATACTTCTACTTTCCATAATTCATCTTCTCACTGAAATACGCTATAGGCATGTCCTCTTGACTAAGCACAGCTCCGATTGATACTCCACTAGCATCACACTTCACTTGGAAAGGGTGGTTGAAGTCTGGTAACTTCAATACTGGTTTCTCAATGATCTTCTTCTTCAAGAATTAAAAGCTCCTTTCAGCCTCTATGGGCCATTGAAATGGTTGTCTATCCTTTTTAATTGTCTCAACAATAGACACACAAATTCCACTGAAATTATTTATAAATTTCCTATAGAAGCTTGCCAATCCATGAAAGCTCTTTACCTCAAATGTGTTCCTAGGTGAATGAAAACCAATGATTGCTTGCACCTTCTCTGGATCCATCTTCAACCCATCTCTAGAGATAACAAAACCCAAATATACTAGCGTTGTCTTCATGAAGGTACACTTCTTCACATTTATCAGCAACTTTTCATGTTGCAGCCTTTCCAAAACATATCTCAAATGCTTCAGATTCTCTTCTTCTATTTGGCTGAAAACCAAAATGTCATCAAGGTAAACTATCACAAAATTACCTAATAAATCTCTCAAGACTTCATTCATCAACCTCATAAAGATACTTGGTGTGTTGGACAATCCAAATGGCATGACCAACCATTCATACAACCCATTATTTGTCTTGAAGGTTGGCTTCCACTCATCTCCCTCTCTGATCCTTATCTGATGATATCCACTCTTCAAATATAGCTTTGAAAAGAATTTTTCCCCATTTAGGCAATCCATCATGTCATTCATCCTTGGTAATGGAAACCTATATCTAATGGTGATCTTGTTAATCGCTCTGGAGTCCGTACACATCCTCCACTCACCATCCTTCTTGGGTGTCAGTACTGCTGGTACCGCACATGGACTCAGAATCTTCTGAACCAATCCTTTGTCCAAAAATCCTTGGACCTACTTCCTCATTTCTTTATTCCCTTGAAGTGTCAACCTATATGTTTCCTTGTTTGGTAAACTGGCTGTTGGAATAAAATCAATCTGATGACTTATATTCCTTCTTGGTGGTAGTTCATTAGGCAAAATCATCCACCACAATGTATCTGTACTCACTCAACATCTACTGAATCTCCTTAGGTAGATCTGTTGCATTAGTCTTCATTTTCACCACTAGTGGTTTGCACACCCCAGCATAGTTCAACTCTTCTTCCTCAACCTGCTGCAAATACTCTTTTCCTGACAACATCAAAACCTTAGGTTCTGACTGCCCTGCTGTACTTCCTACTTGTAGAGGGTGAAGTACATGGGTTATCCCATTCTGCTCGAAACTATGACAGCTACTCCTACCATCATGAGTTACCTTCTTGTCAAATTGCCATGGTCTTTCTAACATTATATGACAAACATCCATTGGCATAACATCACACAGAATCTTGTCCTTATATGGACCTATTTGAAAAATCAACTTCACACTGTTCACTCACCAGGATTTGATGTCCTTTATGTAACCAAGATACTCTGTATGGAACTAGATGCTTGGTCTTCTTTAGCCTCAGCTTTTCCACCATCTCTGTGGAAACAATATTGTCACTACTCCCACTATCAATCACCATCTTACAACACTTCCCTTAGACTTTACATGTAGTCCTAAACAACGAATTCCTTTGAGCAGGCTCTACTTCCTCCTTCTCAGGTTTCAACAAGACCTTGTTCATCATCAAAGACTCTCTTTTCTCTATCAAGAATTATTCTACCATTGACTATTCTTGTTTCCACTCATCCTGCGCTACATAGGCTCCTCTCTATCCTACGTCTTCCTTCCCTGGACACTTAAATGACTTATGGCCCAACTAGTTGGATTTGTAGCATCTAACAACAACTTCTCTACCTTGTCCTCTACCTTCTTGGTAAGGTCCTCTTCTGCTAGAATCACCTCCTCTACCATGATGCTCTTGCTGGTTATAGTTATTGGACTCCCCTCTCTATGGTCCAAATATTCCTCTTCCAGTCACTTGCCCTCTTCCTCTGGCTGAACCACGACCTCTATTGAAGCTCTGCTTCCTTATTATCTTCTCTTTTTCCCTTAAGGTGCACTGATATGCCTCCTCCATTGTTCTAGGTGAAATCATGTTCATCTCTTCTTCGATATCCATCCTTATACCATTCACATATCTAGCAACTTTTTTTACTTACTCTTTTGCATATCCAACCTTTAGGTTTACTTTGTAGAACTCCTCAGTGTATTCTCTCACTGTTAACAATATCTGCCTAAGGTTCTGTACTTGTCTATACATAATTAATTGGTAATATCGGGGCAAGAACTTAGCCCTCATATTTGCTATCATTCTATCCCAGCTTTTTATCAAGGGTTTATTCTTCCTCCGTATTTCTACTTGGACACTATCCCACCATAAGGACGCATGCCCTTTCGACCTTGTCACAGCCAATTTGACTCTCTTATCTTCTTCTACCTCATCATACTCAAAGTACTTATCCATCTCGCTGATCTAGTCAATGAGATGCTCTGCAACAAGACTCCCATCATATGTAGGAAACTCTAGTCTTGGCCTTGAAGTCGCTCCCAAAATAGATCTGAAACATCTTAACTCTAGTGTTTCCTACATAGGTGCATCTTCTTCTCTTTGTTCTTCATCCTCAGGTTCACTTATATCCCCTGCTTCTAGGTCTCGTCATCTTTCTGTTTCCATGGCTTCCATACATTCCCTCAACTCCCTCATTTCTTCTAGAACTTATGTGTTCCCTCCTAGTTGACCTCTATCACAACCTCTTGCTCTTCCAATCTGTGTAGCCATCTTCCCACCTTTAGCCTCTGTAATAATAGTTCTCTTTCACACTACTACAACTTACCTCATCAAGCCTCTCCTCGACCCTTATTCTGTTGGCAATGCTGGTCCTCTATCTAGAACCTCCTAAGCACTCTTCCTTTGCTCTCTCTAGGATCCTATGGCTATACTTCTCTCCTTTATGTTCTTCTCCTTGATCCTTCATAATTGTACCCACAACCTCAGCTGTGGAATTCCTCAACAGGAAATTTCAACAACCTCGCTTTGATACCAAAATTGGTGCAGGTCGGTCGATCTCAACCAACTCTAACCAGCACTTCTAGGATCTAATGGCTTCTACACTTATCAGGACTACTAAATTTATCCTAGTGGCTAAATTATGCTCTAAAATTTCCCTCCCACAACTTTTCCTTCGTAAATCCCCTTGCACAGGTGGGATGAGGGATGCGGGATATCGATTACCCAAATTACTCTATGTAATTGTGTTTCTGCAACTCTGTTCCACAACAGAGTTTCCACATGTGGGATGGAGGATGTGGGATGCAGGATGCTAACTTTCCCTCTACAAATATTTCCCCGCAACTTTCTCAGTCGTCCAATCCTTGTGGCCTTCTCGACAACCGTCGATCTTCTTTCTTTCGATGCGGCTCTCAGATCTCTGCGGATTTGTTAACTTCCTCGCAACTCTTGGTGCAGGATACTTCAGGTTCATTAGATCTTTATCTACGGCCTCAATTTCCACCATTTGTTCTCTGTAGAAACTCGTTAAGGTAGAAAACCTGTGGGTTGCGTCGATTGATCATGAAATTAATCAATCCAGCATGCAATCTTCATGATACTTTAACCTAGCACTCTTATGCATGCATCTACTCTCTACGTCAACTATTTAAGCAAGAAATTGATGCATGAAATCAACACTTCACTGCAATACACAAATATTAATGAAAATGCTGAATTTGGCTCTATAAGATACACAGTTCAACACAACACATGCATAAAGGCTAACAATCCTACAAACACACGATTAATCCTTCTATTAAGCAACAAAGGAAAAATGCACACAGCTTGGATCTCTCTCCTTTTGATTCTTCAAAATATTTACAAACAGGAATCAAACACAGGTCTATCCTCTCTCTGCAAACTCAGAATTCTAAATGTTGAATATCAAAACCCTCCCTACATCTCTAAATAGTCTTTTTAAACTAAAAATATCTATCCTATCTTGAGTTGTCTTGCAACTGAAACAAACACTAGTAAGGCGCACGATGAAACATCCTTGTCATAAACAAATTAACGATGGTTTGATCTCCACATAGGGAGTTTTGATCTACAATTATTCCCTATTCCACTATTCATATTATGACTTAGCACAAAAATGGTTACAAAATATGCCACAGCATGTGACCAATTCATCACATTGTTGGCATGCCATGATGCTCCTGCATCAGATTGCAACTTGGGTGAGATCATGTACTCTTTGGGAGAGCTATTACTGATCTATTTATGATTTTAATCAGTTAAATATTCTGTATTATTCATTCTTAGAAATTTTCAATTCTAAATACCGAATATTTGTATGTCAAAATGACTTTTGATGAGCAAACAATGACCATTTCCACTCTATTTTGATATATGCCATGGTAATGCTTATTATTTTGAATGGAGGAATGTATCTCTGATAAATTTATGACAAATGGATTTTAATTAATGTTTATTTCAAGTCTCATGTTAATTATTTAATAATTAGAATCCATTTTATCATTTTTATTGCATTGGGAGAAGATTTGGTGCTTTTTCCCCAAGGGTCGAAATTCTGATTTGGGAGCTGTTTTGGAAAGAGTCATGAAAGCCTATATAAAGTGAACCATAATGCATATGAGACTTTAAAAATTTCCCTTACACATCCCCTTCCTCTTTTCATAAATTTGAGTGACTTTGGGACCATTTGAGAAGCCATTTCCGGCAATTACCCAAGGGGAATTGGAGCCCCAATTTGCTAGTAAAGAATCCTACTTTGAAGAGAACATTAAACAAGTTTTCAGAGGTAATTGGGGGGTTATAAAACATCCATAAACATTATATTTAAGTTATAATATATTTCATGAACCTTCTGAGGAAATTTCAAAGCATTTTGGTCAATTTGGAGGTCTAGACATCAAAACTAGTTAAGGTTGAAATTGGGGGAAAAGTGAAAAAAATTGGTCATTTAATAAAATTTAAAAAAGGGAAATTACACTAGGAATGAGAAAATAAATCGATACAAGGAAAACACCAGCATACTACCTCTGTAATCGTGGAAATGAACCTAGAAATGAGTAAATAAATTGATACAAGGAAAATGCTATCAAACTACCTTGAACTTCGAAATTTTGGCAGATTGCGTGGGGATGAGGAAATGGTTCCTTTGTAATCATGTTTAAAACTTTCCGTTTCCCACTTATTTTTCAATTATGATTTGAACTTTCCCACTAATTCTCTTCTTCTATGCTTTATGAGCCATTCATTTTATTTTTTAAGAGAAGTATCATATGTTGACCTTTTTAAAGGTATACAAATGAAAAACTTAGGAATTCTATGGTTCAAAGAAGTTTGCTTTCTTGTGATTTAGTTCCAAATATGAAATATGAATATTTCCTATCGAGTCCAATTTAGGCATAAGACTTGCAATTTTTTTTTTTAACTACTATTTTTAATGCCTGGGGTAGTGGAATGAATGGGTAGATGATCAAAGTTGTGAGGCTGAGAGTGAATGGGTAGATGATCAGGGTTGTGAGGGTAATAGGAATTTTGTCACTTACACAAAAATGAAGAATAGTGCAATGTTTTAAAACATTAAAATCAAAAATTCTTACAGACTTGCTTGGTGATCCCTTGTGCTTTTCATGTTTCTTTGATGTGACTGGTTTGGATTACTGAGACTTGTTTGATTCTCTGAATATCTTCACATGTACCCTTGATGCAATTATTTCCTAGTTCTTGTAGCTTGGTGTATCTTTCTATTGCAAGGTATGATGGCTTGACATGCTTTTGTCTCAGGTCCCTCTGTAAGGCTTAAAAATCAAGTCCCTCTGCAATGATGAAATACTTTCTGCAATTCCTTCTCAATCTCTTCTCAGGATCTTCTGTTGAATATACTCTTCAGGTCCCTCTGCTTTTGATCTGATATGATTTTAAGGTCCCTCTGTAATTCTAGAAACTTATGATTTTATTGGAATGGAAATATGCTAAGATGAAAAATCAAATTATGACATCTACATGAGGCTTGGAGGTTTTCCAAAAACAAACTCTTGATATTCTTCTCCCTCTCAGCCATGTTTATTGAATTGTCCTCAAGTCATTTATAATGGAAAACTAAAACGTAAAGAAAACTAGGAAAAATATTTTTGAGACTTTGCAATGGCCAAGTAAACTTGTTTTTCCAATGAAAATTCAAGTTTATGTTGTGTCAGTTGCCTGGTTTTCACAACTAAATTTTGTTGTTGCTTTTTCTTTTTCTCTGTTTTTTCTTTTTTTTTATATTTTTTTATTTTTTAACATCAAAATTATTAAGGAGAAAATGAAGGAGAAACACCAACATGTTTGTCTAGTACCTCCTTCTCTCTCTATTGATAAATCTGTTGTAGGAAATCCTCCTTGTTGATAGGCTTATTGTATATTTTCAGCCTATGTCCATTAACTATGAATGTACTTGCTTCATCATCTATGGTTTGTAATTTGACTGATCCATTTTCGTATACTTCTACAATCTCATATGGACTAAGCCAATGAGTTGTGAACTTAGCTTTAAAATTTTTTAAATTGGAATGAAATAGTAAGGCCCAGTCTCCTATCTTAAACTATTTATTTTTTATGAACTTATCATTTCATTGTGCTCTTTGTTGCTGTACCAAAATTGTTTGTTCTACTACATCCTTCGTCATCTCATCCAATTGATTTAACTGCATTATTCTTTCTTTTTGCGCTTCAGAAAGATATACCCCTAGATCAACTGATAATTTAAAAGTATGAATTTGAAATTCAATTGAAAATAACACTTGCTTAGCATATGTTAGAATAATCAACCCATAGTTAGCTACCATAGACATTAATTAATCCATTTTTTGTCTTATTTGCCTAGTTTCCATATTCCACCTTATGCAAGTTGTCCTCCACACATCCATAGTGGTCAAACTTGCTAATTTTGAGTCATGGAGCACTTGGGAAACCTCCTGGAATCAAATCTACTTTATTCCTGGCCTCCCTAGAGCATGTCTACTTTTCTGCTTTATTGCCTGCTTTTTCAGTGTTTTAAGGCAATTGGGAAAGTTTGACTAGGTGAAGTTAGCTTGTTTTTTTGTCCTCCACATCCTCCACTCTTTTCTCCTATGAAAATCATGTATTATTTTTCCTTCCACCCACTATTATCTTGCCTAATTGATTTTTCCAATTCGTGAGATCCTAGATAGTTTTGGAAACTACTTTATGCACCTATGGGGGATTTGCTTAGATTTAGTAAGCCTGCTTTTGACTAGATTCGAATGGCATATTCATGCATTCGAATCCCTCATGTAATTATTTATTGTGGAAGCCTATGACTTCATAGGGTTGGCTATTGTACACTTATTCAATACAGATTAGTGTTCAGCTCCATATTCAGTCTCTTTTGTGAGTAATTTGCATGTGTAATTGGCAATTGTTGTGAGTGTAATTGTTCTAACACATGGGTTCAATTTCCACATGGTATCAGAGCCTTTTTAGATCAATTTATCTCCTTCCAATTTGTTTGCAGGTTCGACATCATTGACTGGGAGCATTCTGCTGACTGATGGGACAATTTCTGAGCTATGGATCAATCTCAGAAGATCATCTTGACTCCATTTAATTTATTTGAATGGAAAGCAGATATGGATATACTATTGAGAGCGAAAGGCCTCTATAGAGTGACTATGGAAATAGAAGCAGAGCCCAATGCAGCTACAGAGAATATAAAATGGCACAACAGGAGGGATGAGGCCTATGGTCTCCTCTGTCTGAGTATATCCAGAGGCCTCCTTTTCCATCTTGATGGATTGACATCACCGAATGAATTATGGGAGAATATTGTTGATATTTTTGGAAAGACAGATGAGATGAGGGGACATCAAATTGAAAATGAATTGATCTCCCTGAGTCCCAATAGCTTTGAATCCCTGCAACTCTATTTTTCCAAATTCAAAGCACTTGTTTTGCAGCTAAAACAATGTGGGATTGAAAATAAGGATGATAAGCTGGTCTTTTCCATACTCTCGAACCTTGGCCCTGACTATTCAGTGTTTGTTTCGACCTTCTATGCCACAAAGTTGACAGCTCGAGCCTGGAAAATTCCTAGCCTTGTAGATTTCATGGAATCTCTCACACAAGAACAAGATAAATTGGTGATGATGGGCACCATCAAACCATCCAAAGACCAAGCTCTAGTTGCTAGAGATTTGGGGGTGGATTCAAAAAGCAAGAATAAAGCTAAAAAGCCACCTGAGCAAAAGAGAGATAAGAACAAGTCTCCGGAGGAGCCTCAAGGTTCCAAGAAGAACTTCCAAAAGAAGAAGAACAAAGGAGAAATGAGCAAGTGCACATACTATAGTAAGGGAAATCATTCTGAGAGCTCCTCCATGAAGAAGCAAATAGACATGCTAACCCAACTCCTGGAGAAGAATGGCATCTCCCTTCCAGACAGCTCAAAGAAGAGGGAAGGAGGATCAAATTCAGA
>LPNX010213757.1:355777-431049 GCA_001517045.1 Pseudotsuga menziesii
AGGGTTCTGATCTTTGGGGACTCAAGGAACTTTATTTACAATATGGTCAATGGATATCCTTCAGGAGCTATCAAATTTCGTCGGTTACATGGGAAAGCAAGCTTCTCATGTCCAACTCCTATGAGATTTATCATATCCTTCGGCAAAACAACACCGCTGCGGATAGCATGGCCAATGTGGGAGCCTCCCTCCCACAAGGACTGTACAGTCAGAACGGAGCCCAGCCCTCCATCATACCTATTTCTTAATGAGGCACTGGATGCTTCCTCCACACTTACCCGCTTCCTGGATTTTCCTATTGATGCAAATGACCCGCTCCCAACTCAATGAAATTACCCCATCCCTCCCTCCTTCTTCACCCTCTTTCTCCTCTCCCTTTTTTTCCCCTCCACCCTCCTCTCTCCACTCCCTCTTTCATTAACCCCTCCTTCATTCCCCCCTCCTTCTTTTAACTCTCCTTCCATTCCTTTTCCCCTACCCCAATTTGCCACCCCTCTTTGCAGCTGGCTTCCTTCTTTCTGTCGGCCCTCCTCATTTATTTTCCCATCCTCTCACCTTCTATCTCCTGGCCGCATGGACTACGTCCTGTTATTCCCTCTTCTCGAGCCTTCTCTGCATTAAATTGATGAGGCGGTGGGATTATTGCTATCCTCCCCCGCACGTTTGTCTTGATTTCGGGCCTCTCCATATGCCACTTCATTGCGAATTCATGCATTCTCTCTCGGTCTCGGCTCTATTCGGCTCTCATGACAGGTCTCGAATTCTCCAGGAAGTGGTTACTGGTATAGAAGGAGGTCAGTTGTATGGTATTCCCTGGCAGGTTCTCCCCTTGACTCGTTCATTTGTTAAGGAGAGGCTGGATTTCACAGCCCTCTCCAATTGCTGATGTAAGCTCACCTCTGTGTTGTACCCTCGAGGCTCTGGTTCAGGCATTGATACCCCTGGTTTTGGCAGCCCGCGCTGTATTTTAGGTTGCATTTGTACAGGGTGGTAGGAGGGCGCGGTAGGAACATTGGCCTTCTCCGACAGGTAGGGGGGTTTGGTGTTTCAACAAGAACTGTTGGTGCTCAGTTGCATTCTCAATTGTCCAGTGCCTGAGGGCTCGAACAGCACTCTAATTGTTGATTCTCTATTCAAACAGTTCGACTGTCTAGATATTTCCTCTGGTTTTGACAGGATGGCCCAGCCAGGGGATAGTGTAGCCACCCAAGACATCAAGAAGAATTTTAGGCGTATGTACGAGCTGGTTTCCATAGGAATCATGGATAATTGGGAAATAGCCTGAGACATAAAAAAGATGGAGGACACTGTGAGTTATACTTCCCTTCAGATCAGCAATCATGACTCCAGGATCGACGATAATGAAAGCACCTTGCGTGAGATGCTGGGGAAGGTGGATAGGATCCAGGAGGACCTTACGCGTCTCATCTCCATGAATCAGGGCAGCAGGAATGGAGCAACAGTTGAAGCAGAGCGTCTTATGGAGGATGAGTCTGTTGTGCAGCCGGTTCACTACAAAGGCCACCTGTAATCTGGTTTTATGGATACATGTTTTTTTGTCTTTTATTATGTAAGCAATATATAAGGGCATACACTGCCCGTACTGTTAGTCATCATGGATGAAATCTGTATGTAGTTTTTGGACTCTCTCTTGGTTTAGCCTTCAGTGCTTCACCTATGTTTTGTAGGACTATCCTTCCTCCTTGTTTTGCTATGTACTAAATGGCTGTGCATAGCCCGTTTATAATATACTCTTTTTTAGTTTCTGTTAAAAAAAAACATATTAAGTACACAACAATATATACCTTTTTCCTTTTGATGGTGGATTGATTGGTCCAATGAAATCAAGAGCCCGTTTTTCAAATGGCTCTATGAGAACTTGTGGCTGGAGTGGCATCTCATCAGATGGTACTGGTCTTCCCATTCATTGACAAATATCACAGCTTCTGACATATTTCTTGTAATATTTGAAGATAGATGGCCAATCATACCCTAAGTTGAATATTTTGTATGTTTTTCATTTATCTGTAAAATGGCCACCACATGGTTCATCATGACAAGCTTTTAAAATTTATAAAACCTCATCTTCCCTAACATATATTCTAATGATAAGATCATATCCTATATAGAAAATATCTCCATTCACCCATATGTGTCTAGCACTTTGTTTAATGATTCTTTTCTTCTCTTTTTGATGTCATAAAGGGAGGTAGTTTTCCTGATGATAAGTAGTTAGCTATATCAGCATACCATGCAGTTATAACATAAATATCAAATAAGTGTTCATCAGGAAAATTATCTGAAACTGGAACAACCTCCCTAAAATTATTTAATTGAGATAGAAAACCTGCCACTTGATTTTCCCTTCCAGGTCTATCTAGGACAATGATGTTGAATTCTAGCATCAATAAGAGCCATCTTGTTATCCTACCATTAGTGATAGGATTGTTCATCAAATATCTTAAGGAAGAGTAATATGTATGGACAAATATTTCATAACCAATAATGTAATGACGAAATTTGTTCACAGCATGTACTACTGCCAACATCTCCTTTTCAGTAACTATGTAATTCAATTCTGCAGGGGTTAGATTTTTGCTAATAAAGTAAATAGCATAAGTCATAAGTTTTTCTTTTTGACCCAAAATTCCCCAATTGCAGTGTTCGATGCATCTGTAGAGCTATGAAATGGCAATGTCCAATCAGACCCCCTTAAGATAGCTGTTGATGATAAATTGTCTTTAAGTTTCTGAAAGGAAACTTGTCAATTAGTATCCCAATGAAAGTGTACATATTTGGAAAGTAATGTTAATAGTGGAAAAGCTATTTTACTAAAATGTTCAATAAACCTTATGTAATAGCCTGCATACCCAGGAAAATGTCTCATGTCTTTTTTATTTTTAGGTTCTGATAAATTTACAATGAGTTGTATTTTTGTAGGATCCACATTTATTCTAGATGATGAAATATGATGACCTAACACTATCCCTTTAGTTAACATCATGAAACATTTTTCATTACTATGGGAAATATTTGATTCTATGCATTTTTTTAGGATCTTCTCTAAATTATCCAAGGCATCTTCAAAAATGTTTCCATACACAGAAAAATCATCCATATATACTTCAACACATTCATGAATTAAATCAGCAAAAATATCCAGGACTGCTCTCTGAAAAGTAGCTGGAGCATTACATAGACCAAAAGGTAAAACTTTATAGGCATATGTTCCCTAAGGGAATGTAAATTTATTTTTTTCCTAGTTTTCCATTGCAATTCCGATTGTATTTTATCCACTGAATCCATCTAAGAAGGGAAAATATATTTTTCCAACTAGTGCATCCAATACTTGATCAATGAATGGTAATGGAAAATAATCTTTAAGTATTGCTTTGTTTAACTCCCTGTAATCCACAAAAATTATCCACTTTCCATTTGTCTTAGGAACAAAAACTAATGGAGAAACCCATTGACTATCAGAAATAGGGTAGATAAATCCTACCTTTAATAACTTTTGCATTTCTTCTTTCACTATTTCTTTTAGTATAGGGTTCATTCTTCATTGAGGTTTCCTTAGAGGTCTTATATTATCATCTATGTAAATATGGTGAGTACATGATTCCTGATGAATCCCTACCATGTCAGTATACTCTCAAGTAAATGCTTTGTGATATTTATTTAGTAATGCAATCAATAGTTCTTCTTGTGATAAAGTGATATGTGCACCAATATTCAAGTAATTTCCATGACTGATTTCAATGGTTTTGCTTTGAGCACTTTTTATTGAATGAACAGAAAAAATATCATCAAATAATGATTCCAACAAATCAATTGTGCAATTTTCCTAAACTTTTTGGCCTAAAACCTGATCTGCAACAATATATTGCATGTTCCTTAATTGTTCAGAGATATCTAGTTTAGAAATAAAGTAATCTAGCATATCTTCATTATTTTATTCTTGAAAATCAAAATCTTGATTAATACTTAAGATAGGCTTAATTACTTCTTCCTGGTGGTATTTTGTTTCATTAATCCAGGATAACTAATCTGTTATAGAAGGTATTTGAGCATAATAATAAAGTGTAATCTATATCCTTTCTATTCCATGAGAAATGATCATATTTCCTGCTCTACAACCAATACAAGCATCAGCTATAGCTAACCAAGGTATTCCAAGAATCAGTGGATGTCCCCCTAAGTTAGATTTTGGTTGAAGAACCAAGAAATCTATTGGATATTGTTGTAATCACTCAGATTGCAAGGTTACCAGTAATACACATAAATAATCATTTAATCATAATAGATACAAGAGACAAGAATAGTGGATAGAATAACAGCTTATATTACTCAATACACATGTGGGTTCATACATAGGCCGAATTGAGTTCTTATCTAGATCAGCAGCCTATTTATACATTTACAAAACAATTATGGTAACTACCTATCGGTTCACTCAACCGACATGACCGATGAGGTCGACCTAATCTATAATTAGTCGGATAACGAGTCTAGCCAGCTAATCCGACTAGCTCCTCCAACATCTTCCCCGGGAACAAAACCTTTCTTCGTCCCAAAGAAATAGGGGAGATAACAAAATTGACTGTCTCCGGTAGTTCCTACAATTTATTTGTTTATGGACTATGTTTTCAGATTGATGGTTGTTTCTGTATGTAAATATCCATAATTGCTTCTGTTGTACCTGCTAACTGGTGCAGAAATTATTCCCAATTGCGCAGTGCTTTCTGGATATCGATGGTCAAGGTTGTGATGCTTAACAAGTTTGAAATATTCTATTGAATCGACAAGTCCACAATATTGCTCATGTCAGGGCCCAAAAATTGTGATTTCTCTTCTGCAGTGTCAAGTAATCTCTTCATATGCGGACAAATCTTGTCGAGGCTACCCAAGCTAGGATTGGCTTGAGTTAACAATTGGTGTGCTTTCTTCTCAAGCTTGTCCAGCTTTGATGTTTATAACATGAGTTGGTCTTGAATTGTTTTGTTCATTGCTTCGGTTTCACCTCGTTGGCTCTGTAGTGATTTAATATGCTCCCGTGTATTTCTTAGCTGCTTAAATACTTGGCTATAGTAGGTGACCCAGCTTCTTAGGACTTCCTCTATGACATTAGATTACTCAAAATGTTCTTTCAACACTTTGTGAGCATCTGAGAACGTTGTAAACTGATTTCTTAACTATACAGAATTTTGTTTTGTCTGCTCTTCATTATTTTCCTATAGCTGAGTTTTTAGACTAGACATGATACTTTCGAATATTCGGTATGCCTATTCCAACGGCATGTCGGTGTCGTCTCCCTATGGTACTAGAATGATTGTTTGTGTTAGATATCTATATTTTGTTAGAAATTCAACTTATTCTATTTTAAGTTATTCAATCTGTGCATGTCTTCTTTCTTTCCTTTCTCTGGACTCTTTTTTAAGGGCCTCCAATAGTCGATACAATTCGTTGTCCCTAATTTTATGTGTATCCACCGTTGTGGTCAACCCTAGTTGGGCCAGGTCGATGGCTGATGTTATTTGTTGTTGTTCCTTCCCTTTTTTCTTTTTCTCTTTTATTTCTCTTCTTTTTCATCGAGATTGTTCTTTATTTGGTGCATCATCTATTCCTGTCGACAATGATTCTGTATGTTGTTGTTCTATCTATTTCTCTGTTGTACTTCCTGGTAAATAGGGGTTTACCAACTGAGTTTCAAAAATGGGATCAGTGGCTGGTTGTGTACTTGACGGTGGTGTGTAATGTGGAACTAAGGTTGAAGGTGGTGTAGGCACTCTGAAGTTGATGGGGGGTTTGGAATGACATCCGTCGGCATAGGATCTTCGACTATTGGTGGCGAGTTGACAATTTCATTGGGTTCGACAAAATCGAGGAGGTTGACCATTTCTTGATCTATTTCTAATGTGTCAGTTTGGTCATTTGCATCAAGTTCACCTGATATGGATCCTTCATTTGCTTCGTATATCTGTAGTAAGGTATTTCTAGTGGTTGGTATGAATGATGAAATGTGTTATTTGACAACTTGGGATGTTTTTTCAGGATTTATTTGAAATGTTGATTTAACAAGTCCGACAATATTTGGTTTTGGTGCAGAATTTTGTGGTTGGTCAGGCTGTCGGGTGAATGCAAGAAGTTGTTGTGAAGGGCCTGACTCGACAACTGGTTTTGTGGTATTTATTTGTTGAGCACGAAGGAAAAGGCTGGGAAGTTTGTCGATAAATAATTGCAGGTCAGCGTCTTTATCGAATTTTTCTTTGTTTTTTTAAGATAATGCCTATGTGAAGGGAATTGTTGGGGGAACATAAGTCGGGTTTGGTACTTCTTAGACTATTTGGGTTGGGGATGGAGGTGGTGGAGTGGTAGTTAAATCAACATAGTCTACTTCAGGAGGGGTGGCGACTTTTAACTTTTTTTTATTGCTTCGATTCTTCTTCTTCTTCTTCTTAGAAGCATCCTCCAATATCTCAACAGCTATGGTGAGTAACTCCTCCTCATCATCAGATTCCTCTGGGAGAATGAGTCTTCATTTTCCTTTCCCTTTGAATGGAGTACTCTTCTTTTTCTGGGCTTTAGATATTTCCAGAGCTAATTATCGGATATTCTATTTTTTCATAGCATGCTCTGGTTTGTTGGACGGTTTTTCTTCATATGTTTTATCATCCTCATCCTCCTTTTGTTGTGTCGATTCAAGGGCTTCTTGTGTCGGCGGTATTGTAACTATTTGAAGAGTGTTTACCTCTTTTGTTGGGGTGTCTTCCAGGGTAAAGGTGTTGATATGAAGATGTACTTCATAATCTTCCTCTTTCTATTAGTCGGTTAGGGGCTCGACAATCGACTGATCAGTTTTCTTTGCAAGCGCTGGTATGGATATCTTGGTGTTAGATTGTCAAGATAAATTTGTGAATATATCCTCGACTGATGGATAATAGTCAAGATGTTTAGCATTCCATGCAGCTCCCCGCATAAACTAGATTGCAGTATGATCCAACTCTAACTAGATATGTGTTGTCGGTGACACACTTCTTCGAATATTTTGGGGAACCCTCCATCTGGTTGTTCTTATATTTAGATTTTGGAGACAGTTATCTAACAACACTTTAGCTGCTTCTAGTTCCTGAGAATTCCCAGCAATTGAAAATGGCTTGAAGTTCCACATGTGAAATTTCATTGGCTTAAGGAACTGTGGGTCTCCGATAGGTCGTATGTAATACATCGTAATCCATATGATTAAAGACAAGAATCTGATTGATGCACCTTCCTGGTGGTACTTTATGTAGATATTCTTGACAAGATGAGCTACGTATTGTTCCCAATAGTAGGTTTTCCATGACTCCGCTATATTGTCAACAGCTTCCAACATGTTGAGTCTTAAATCACACCCATGCATCGTAGTTGTTAGTCCTGCAGACAAAAATTTTGATACTATATTAGGTTTGGTGTACTGAATCTGGCTGATTATCAGTCCTTTGGACTTCTTCCCGGTTGGAGTGCCAGTTAGTTTTTCAACTAACCCTGGTTTTGAACCGAATGGAACTAGTTCACCCTTCTTTGATAATCCTGTAATTCTATAAATGGCATCATTGAATATCTCAATAGGTTTGTTGAAGTAGAAATTCCCATTGTGATATCGCCTAATGATGAATTTTGCTATGATTTATTTTGTCCCCCCAAAGCTTTCCATGAGTGGTGCATTTATATAGCTCATAATGGTGCTGGTGTTTACTTTTTGAGCCTATGTTGTCATTTTCTTGTCTACCTATGCCCGTTTTTTAATTTCTTCCCATAGTCTCGACCATGATGTTTCCTAAACTTTTGCTTTGCTGATATTTTCTAGTCTTTGTATCAATGGGGTCATAGCGGTTTCTAGCTCCTTTGCTTTACTGGCTGCATATCGCGTCTTCTCTGGTGCCATTCTGTCGGTAAATTGCTCTGGTTTTTTAATAGATCTTAATCTCAGGAGTCTGATAGCTTTGTCTCTCTAGCTCTTTGTAAAATGATGTGAAGTATTCATATGATGTGATATTTATAAGTGGAGCAGGAGGCGATCTGTTCGATGAAGATATTAATGTTGTATTTGATTGTAAAGGATGCTTTGTCGATGGTTCTTTTAATGTGCACTAGTTTTGGCGCCCCTCCTGTCGATTATCATGATGATTTGATTGGACCGTTGGGCCTTCTTTTTGTCGATATCCATCATGGTTATGAAAATGTCTATAAAATGGGTGGTAATCATTGTGTCGATGGTTATTATGTAGGTAGCTATTTCTTCTAGGCGTTCGGCTACTTCCATCCTGAGAGTAAATCCCTATCATTTTGAATTTGCTAAATTGTTTCTTTTTGTTGTTTTTAGGTTTTTAGGGTTTTTATAGATTTTTTTTTTCGATTTTTGTTAACAATTATGTAACCGTTTATTTTATATATACATATATATATATTCAATTTTGAATTTTTCAGTTTTCATACCGCTTTAGTCGAGCACCATTAACTAGTTTCTGAAATACTTTTCCTTGTAATGTTCTCAGTTGGAATAATCCATTGGCATTGATTTCTTCAACGATATAAGGTCCCATCCACTTTGTATGCAGTTTTTTCAGCTTACCTTTAACTCAATTGTTATACAACAACGCAAGGTCTCCAACCGACAATTTTTTGTTTTTGATGTTTCTATCATGCCATGCTTTTTGTTGTTTCTTTTGAATTTTTTGGTGTTGTATAGCAAGTAGTAAATGTTCCTCTAGATTAGCTAGTTTCATTATTCACTCCTTCTTAGCCTCTTTGACATTAATATGTAATGTGTCGGTGATTACTGGTGTCTATTGTCAGAAATGTAGGGCTGTGACTGCTTCTTTCCCATAGAGAGGTCTAAATGGTGTCTGGTCTATGGATCGTTTATATGTTGTTATGTACACCCATAGGACAGCAGGAATTTTCTCATCCCAGTTGTCTTTGTCTGTATTGCAAATTTTTGTTAAGCCCATTGTTAAATTTTTGTTGAATGCTTCAATCACACAATTAGACTAAAGATGATAGGTTGTGCTCCTTCTATGTTCGATTTTGAATTGATATGTTAATGTTGCAATAGTTTTGTTAATAAAATGTGATCCCTGCTCATTGATTAAAGTTAATGGACAACCAAATCTGCTAACACTACAACAAAACCCGGTGATTAGCGTCTCTTTTAGCTTCCTTTTTAGCACCCTCTGTCACTTTTAGTGTATTTTTCATAATTTTTTTGACAAAGAGGACGCTTTTCCATGGGATGGCACTTTTAATGGAGTTATTTGCGTCCCTTTTTAAACATTGGCACTATTTTCGATGCTAATTAGCATCCCAATTAACATACCAATTAACGTCCCAATTAGCATCCCAATTAGTGTCTTAATTAGCGTCCCAATTAGCATCCCTTTTTAAAAGTTGGTGCTATTTTGGAGGCTAATTAGCATCCCAATTAACATCCCAATTAGTGTCCCAATCAACGTCCCAATTAGCATCACAATTATCATCCCAATTAACATCTCGATTAATGTCCAAAAAAGCATCCCATATAACACACAAAATAGCCTCCAAAAAAATGTCCTGAATATCATAACACCATATATTAATCCAGGGTTAGCGACAAGAATTGCGCCATGAATTTAGGTAGGAAAAACATCCAACATAGTGCCAAGTATAGCACCTGGAATAATGCCAGAAATTTTGAAAGGAACCGTGCAAGGAATTGCACTAGGTTTAGAGCTAGGAATTGTGTTCGGAAAACATCTGACATAACGTCAGATATATCAATGTCAATGCCATTGATCATGATTCATGTGATAGTACTTTTGGATCTTGTTGTTTTAGTTTTTAATTATTCAAGCTAGCATTATGTTAGGATATTTAACTGAGAGAACAACAAGTACATCAATCAAACACAAGAGACAATGAACACAATGTTTTTCCTCAGGGGGACCATAAATGGAGAAAACCCTGCAACTTCCTCAGATATAGAATTAGCACAAAAGGTAAAACCCCAAAATAGTAAGATGATATCCCTACAGCAGTAACCTCTTTCTTCCTTGCTCCAGTGTCTTTCTCTTCCTCAGCTATGCACTACAACTGAGTGTGGATGAGTGTATGCTAAATAGAGAAGTCACCTCTCTATTTATACTAATTCCCGACATGACTAAAACCATACTAGGGTCAACTTCACTAGGTGAGTATAATAAACCTAGTGCCCCAAAACTGGGGGGACTTTAACCCTTAGACAATAGGAGGGTTACCCATAATGACTTGACATGACTTGTTTACATTATAGATCCTCCCGATCAGAACATTGGGGGCATGAAATGACACAAGAACATCCCGGAATAAACATCGGGTTACAATAGATAAGAAATACAAGTGAATACATTCCAAAGTTACAATTACATCAACACTCCCTCTCAAGTAGGAAGGTATTCTCTCAACACAATTTTCATCACTAGTCTTCTTCTCTAGATCTTCTCGTCATCTGCATCTTCAAGTCATCTTCAACTTCAAGTCATCTTCATCTTCATGTCATCTTCATTTCTGGATCTGGATCATCACTCAATCTGGATCATCACTAGATATCATCACTGGATCTGGATCATCACTGGATTTGGATCATCACTCGATCTGTATCATCATCACTGGATCTAGATCATCACTCAATCTGGATCATCATCACTGAATCTGGATCATCACTCGATCTGGATCATCATCACTGTATCTAGATCATCACTGGATCTGGATCATCATCACTAGATATGGATCATCACTTGATCTGGATCATCTCTGGTTCTCAAACATCTCTGTAGGATCATCATCACGGGTGCCATCTCTTGATTCTTCTCATCATAGGAAGTTCTACAGAGCCATCCTTCTTTCATGCTGGTTGTAGGCCTAGCCATCATGTAGGTCTTCTTTAGCACTTATAATTGACCTACTCGTCATAATGGCCCACCCAGCGCTTACATTTGACCTACTCATCAGAAAGGCATTCCCAACACTTACATCTGACCTACTCATTAGAAATGCATGCCTAGCACTCACATCTGATCATATAGGATCAATCCTATAATCACATCAGAAAGGCCCAACACATTCACCAGCATGATAGGACACAACTACTATCATATGTGAAAAGGATTAGCACTTACATCTGACCTACTCATCAGAAAGACATGCACTCACATCTGATCTTGTAGGAACCAAACCCTACACCCTCATTAGAATGGCCCCTAGTCCCAGACTGAGCTACCTGGTAACTGACCAGGTGCCTCAATTCTCCCAAACAATGGAAATTTCCCTTACATCTGACCTACTCATCAGAATTTCCTACACTCACATCTGATCTCGTAGGAACCAAATCCTACACCCTCATCATATTGGCCCCTAGTCCCAAACTGAGCTACCTAGTAACTGACCAAGTGCCTCCACTCTCCCAGAGAGTGGCATTTTCCCTTACATCTGACCTACTCGTCAGAATGGCCAGCACTCATATTTGACATGGGAGGAACCTAATCCTTTAACCATGACAGAATGGCTCAGCCCTTACATCTGACTTGCTTGTCAGAATGGCTCTCTCAGTCCCGGACTAAGTCTTCCTGGTAACTGACCAGGTACCTCCATTCCCAGAATGGAATTCAATACTCATATGTGACATGGAAGCAACCAAATCCTCTCACCATGATAGAATGGCTCAGCCCTTATATCTGACCTGATCGTCAGAATGGCTTCTGGACTCGTCACTTCCCCTTGGAAGGGACCTCGATCTGGAGAACACCAAGATTCTCCCTAAAGTACTCAAACTTCACTCTGGCTAATGGCTTCATTAACACATTAGCTATTTGATCGTTCGTCACAACATATTGGAGTTTCACTACTCCCCTCTGCACCATATCCCTGATATAGTGATACTTGATCTTGATATGCTTCAACTTGTCATGGAACACTAGATTCTCTGACAAATTCACACAACTCTGGTTGTCACAATGTATACAAGTAGCATCCAACTGGAGATCAAATAAATCAGACAGTAGCTTCCTCAGCCATACTACCTCACAACTAGCTGAATAAGCTACGACATACTCTGCTTCAGCTGTACTTAGTGCCACACAGGATTGCTTCCTGCTAAACCAAGATATCACACCCGATCCATACTGAAGCAACACCCTGAAGTGCTCTTCCTATCAATGGCACTACCTGCCCAATCTAAATCAACATAACCCTCCAGGTTAATATTCTGATTCGCATCGTACTTGAGCCCATAATCAATTGTACCCCTCAGGTACCTTAGAATATGCTTTGGAGCAATCAAGTGAGCATTTATTGGTTCTATCAAGAACTGGATCAAGCTGTTCACAGAAAAGCAAATGGCTGGTCTTGTGTTCATTAGGTACATCAAGGACCTAATCATCTGACGATACATCATGGCATCAACCGACTCTGATGAAGCATCGCTCAATAGCTTCAAGTTAGATGCCATAGGTGTGGCCACAGTCTTGTAGTCCATCATCCCAAACCTCTTCAGGATCTCTACTGCATACTTCCCTTGTCCAAGGAATATTCCATCTACACTCTACCACACCTCCATACCTAGAAAATAATGCATCATACCCAAGTCCTTCATTTCGAACTCGGCAGCAAGCTTTCTCTTTGTATCAGCAATCAACCCATCCATACCAATCACAAATAGATCATCTACATACAGTAGAAGCATCAGTGGGTTTCCATATTCAAACTTGTAGTAAAGGTTGGAATCCACTTTACTCTTAGTCAATCCTAGAGTCATCAGTAATCTATCCATCCCGTCATACCATGTCAAACCTTATATATACTATAGTCACTCCCTCTGAAGCGGAGCATCATACTCCTTCTGTCTACCGTACTCTATGCACTGAAACATTCTGTACCGGAGTGATAAGTAACTTCCCATGCTACTAATATTCTATGTATCCATCTAGTGTATAGACTTTCATCTTCAACCTTGTATCAAAGGTTAAGATCTTCATCAAGATCATCATTTATGTGTTTCAACTCCCAGTGGCTGGAATTGTCTCTTCGTAGTCTATGCCTTCTTTTTGTGAGAATCCTCATGCTACGAATCTTTCCTTGTATCCCACGATGTTTCCAAATACTGCATGATGGAACTACGAAATTCCCTTCACGTATCGATACTGCATCCTAGACATCATTCTTCTTGAACTTCTTCATAGCTGGAAGGTTCTGCATCAATGATGTCACTACATTCATCATATTATTCTTCATCTTGAACTATCGTCACTTTTTCTTCGAAACAAGTCTCATACTTCTTTGCTTGTAGGTGATTATGTATGCGATTTTTCCTACAAGTAAAAATGCATTTGTATGGTTAGAAACATTTCATAAGGAATATTCATACTGGCAAATTCTTATGCATAAATATATGATCACGCAACTACTTTAGCCAATGCAACATCCATCCATATCTCACGAAAACTTTCTAGATGCCTTCCATCTCTACCAGGACAACATTGATATTGTGCACTAATCCAATATGTCAGCAAAGAGGTTTCATTCTAGATAAGAAGCAATGGAGAGTTGTATAGCACCATGAGCTACTTACCCATCATATGCATATTAGTAGTATACTGTCATTAATGCAAACATTCTATCATGCATAATACATTAACTAAATATAAACAAATGCATAACAAAACAATATCATGAAATGACAATTGAATACTTAGCTTTATTTGTTTCGTGGGTAGACTCCTTCTTGAGCCTTCATCTTCATCATCTTCTTCATTCATAATAGCATCATTTCTTGTTCAAATGATAAGATGGATAAGAGATTCTTCAAGAGTTGAGTTCTTCATATTCCTCATCACTTGAGGGATCTTCTTTGGATGGTGAGAGCTTGATCTTCAGTTGCTCTGATCTTCTTTTCTCTTATTATTAGTTGAGCTTCTTCTTGTGTGTGCTCTTCCTAGAGTCTGCTGAAAGTAATCACTTCCTTCTAGAAAGCATTCTTCGAATGAATGAATCCCATGATCCTGGGAGGCCATTCAAGGTGGCTATCACCGCTTCTGCATTCTTCACTTCTTCTTTTACCGCTTCAATTTGTTCTTTGATTTGAGAGACCCTTGTAAAGTATGCATGTATGGTCTTTGCATTCTGGATCTTCACATTCTTCAACTGGTTTCTTAAGGTCATATTCCGAATTATGTTCTTCCCTTCAAATAGCTTGGTTAAGAAATCAAACATCTTCGGTGTCTTTAGGGAAGGCACTTATGGTACAAGTTGATCCGTGATTGAATCAATAATGATCTTCTTGGACTTGACCAAGTTCTTCTTATGTAAAGCTTTTAGCCTTATCTCCCTCTAGAAATGAAACCTCTCTACTCATGTGGGTGTCCGATTCATTTTCTTTAGAGAGATCAAATAATTCCATGCTTGGAAGTTGTCAACTTCACCAATCTTCTCATCAAGCTGATGTGATAGATCACTTTGAAATGAGAACCTCAAATGCAAATAGAAAAAGATTAGATATTACCGATTTGAGGTGTATGTCCTAGTTCTGGAGCTGGCTGATCTAGGGTTTGTCAGAGAAACCCTAGTTTTCAAAACTTGGAATATTTTAGATATGATTGGATAGAAATATATATCTCTTCAATTTGAGCTGTCCAATGTACTCCTTTTCTGAAAACAGTGGAGGGAAGCTCCCGAAACAGGAAGCCCTAGTTTTCCAATTTCTTCTGCAGAACTTCCTGTTACTGTTTCTACGGTATCTACAAAATTACTACTCCTATGTGTCAAAAAAATTTCACTGAGGTATACTCGCATGTCCCTAATCCAACACCATAGGTTTCATCAGAATCGGTTTCACCAATTTGGAAGTATGATCAGTTTCCCAAGGTGACCTGTTACAGGACTGTTCATAACAAAGAAGTTGTATGGACTTTCACATGTTACCGGTTCATATTCTGAGTCTGAAACTTGGACCACAAATAGTAAATTCATTCCCCTTTCTGGAACATCTTTATAATTTTCATTTGGACCTCTGTAGCCCAAGATATAGAAATTCTCCCCAGGTGTCTTGTTTAGGGATGAATTCTGGAATAGGCTGGAACCCTAACTTGGAGGGATCATATCTCCCAGAATATAGTGAATCTGACGCAAAATGTTGGATACAGTGTAAATCAAGATTTTATCTTTGGCCTCTGCAATCTTCAGCTCTTGATCCAACACCAATCACGAGATATAGCGAATTTTCCAAAACTTAGCATTTTTAGTATTTAGGGTTTTTCTAGGTCGGCGTCAAACTAGGGTTTGACTTTCCTGGAGTTTCACCCAACCAAAAATATTGATCCAGGTCTCAAAACTTAGATTTTGTTGAGGAGAGAAATCCTATGCCAGGCTCACTCAAAAATTCCTCTTCTATAGAAATCCCTAATTTCCTGCACCAAAACTAAAAATGCTCGGAATCGAATTCTGCTTCAACAGAAAGATGCGCCCTTCAATGGAGAGTCATCCTAGCATTCTTTTGCTGATGGATTGTGGAGAGAGAACCAAAAAGTAAGAAGCCCTATCTTCTGCAGCTGCACAATGTCTTCTTCTCAAGTTAGCTCTGATACCATGTTAGTTTTTCATCATTCAAGCTAGCATTATGTGATCTTTAACTGAGAGAACAACAAGTACAGCAATCAAACACAAGAGACAATGAACATAGTTTTTTTCCTTGGGGAAACCATAAATGGAGAAAACCCCGCAACTTCCTCAGAGATAGAATCAGCACAAAAGGTAAAATGCCAAAATAATAAGATGATCTCCCGACAGCAGTAACCTCTTTCTTCATTGCCCCAGTGTCTTTCTCTTCCTCAGTTATGTGCTAAAACTGAGTGTGGATGAATGTATGCTAAATTGAGAAAGCACCTATCTATTTATACTAATTCCTAACATGACTAAAACCCTACTAGGGATGACTTCACTAGGTGAGTCTAATAACCCTAGTGCCCCGGAACTGCAAGGACTTTAACCCTTAGACAATAGGAGGGTTACCCACAATGACTTGACATGACTTGTTTACATTATAGATCCTCCCGATTGGAACATAGGGGCATGACATGACACAAGAACATCCCAGAATAAACATCGGGTTACAATATATAAGAAATACAAGTGAATACATTCTGAAGTTACAATTACATCAACAGATTTATCATAGTGGAACCTAAATTATTGTAATCATGGCACTTTTGGATCTTAATTAATCCTAATGAGGGGTAAATTACCTTAATGCCACCTAAATTTCTCTAATGGCATTTGAATTTCCCCAAAAACATTTGACAAAACCTAATTTCATATAATTGGCCCTAACAACGTGACGATGATGCATTACAATAATTATAATGGAGCGTATGGATATGATTTGATAAGTATAAGACTATATCATCCATTCTTGTGAGATAGTGGGCTCCTTACTCATTATCATCGCACTTTTATTAATGATGACTAAGACAATGACAATGATGTTGATTTATTGTATGATGATGATGATGATGTGGATGTCAATGACAATTATGCATGTGGTAGCACTTTTGGATCCTAATTGATTATAATGGAACCTAAATGTCTATAACGACATCTAAATGACCCTATTATCATCGAAATGATTGTAACATCATATATAAATTACTTTAACAATTACATGACATGAATCCTAATGGCGATGAGTGATTAAGAACACTAATGGCATAAGAGTGACCATAATGACAATGATAACAATGATTTTGTTGAATATATACTTAGTGATGATGACGATGATGATAATGAAAATGATGATCTGAATGTACTTAATGCTGATAAGGATGATGATCTTAATTATAAGGAGGAGGATGTACTTAATGTTGGCCATGTCATATGCATTTAACAAATTCACAAATGTCATAGGAATTTAACAAAAGAAAATTTTCCATTATGTTGGTTTTTAATTTCATAAAATATATCTTAAACTAGATTTAATGGAAGAAACTTAGGTCTAGAAAAATGTTTAATGTGGTTTTTCTATTTGTAAAATATTTGAGTGTATTGTTTTTCAATATTTATTTTGAGTGTTATTTTTTTTTAATATTTATTTTTAAGAATTAATATTTGACAAAAAATTTATTCAAATAAATTATATTGCAGTTTTAAAACTTCCTAATGAAACTCCTCTCATCAAAATGGGAGCCAATTTCCTCTTGAAAAAAAAAACTCTCATCACTAAATGTTTGATGGAGCATATTTGTCATAAATTGTCTATCTCATTGCATCACATGTTCCATTTCTAGCAACCTCGAAAATAGGGGTTTATTTACCCATTGATCGTAATAGGTTCCAATCTGGGCAACCTCCAAAAATAAGGTTTTACTAGATTTGCCCCAATAAGATTTTGAAATTGTATGTGCCATTGTTGAAACAATTTACAGGGTGAAAAGTGATTTCAAGGTTGATATTTTTACAATGATTTCAGGTACTGTAGAAGTGGCCAGTCACCCCTAACACACATCTCAATTACAGGGTTCAACTAGGGAAAATTGTTTTCATATCCACACCAACATAGACCACTAGGATCCCTTCCTCGTTCAAGACCTAATGGGACTGAACCCTAAGGAACTTCAAATACCAATATCCCTTCCAGGAAGAAGACGGATAGGTTCAAGCTAAAAGTTCAAATTCATTGCTCCTAGCCAATCAAATCCCCCGCATCCATGCAATCAGAGAACTTCTTGCGTTGCTACATATATGAGGACACACAAGTTTGTTACAACAGAGGAAATTGAGTTCATGGATGTGTGTTTATGTGTCTCCAGATGAATGGGTCAAGGAACTGGATTATTTCCTCGATATGAAAGACTCTAAACTTTAGATGCTCTTAGAGACTATGAAGATAGTTTTACAAAGCAATGGAACTCGAAGGTTACCTAAAATTCCCAAGATTTGTGATTTCTATATTTTTTGTTAGTAAATGTTTTTCTATTAACAAAATACATAGAGTCACAAAGAGGAAAAACTTGTTATGAGGGACTTTCATAATACCTTCCCCTTTTCCCTAGAAGTGTCTTCATAGTTATTCATGACATTAACTCTTAGAATGAAGTTTGAGTTTCTATAATAACTTAAACTAAAGTTGTATTCTTCTTCTTAAGATAACCTAGAGTCAAAAGGAAGAGACTTTTTTGTGTAATCTCTCAAAAAAGAATCACAAAAATTGGAGAGATGAAATTTGACCCAAGCCTTCCAACGGATTTTCCAAGTAGTCAAATAAATTTTTACCTATACCATTATTTTGCAGCCTTATGACCTTTTGTTCTTCATACCACCCCATCCTCACCCACCAGAACTCCTCCTAATTAAACTACATTTACTTATTTTACAAAACAATTTAAAACATTTATAAATCATAAAAAAATAATTAATTTAAATAATTCAATCATTTCTTATAATTATATGTTGAGATAATACAACATACGATATATATATATATATATATATATATATATATATATAGGCTATTTGGGTGTGAAGCATCAATGAATAGACATGCTGCAATTCAGAAAATTTAGTTGGCTAGGTGTATCATTTCGCATACATGCTAGGCTATAATGATGGGTGTGATACATTAATGCTAACCATATTACTAGAATTAATCATATCACTATGATGGCCTTATTATACATGTACAAGAATGTTGTACAATTTTACCTAATGCTATAAGTCATACCAACTATATTTATCCAAATCAAAATGAAATTCAAAAGGTCAGTTTGATGAGTCCTTTTCTATAAGACTTAATTTCTTGCATGAATATCATGGACTCATGACAACTATAAACAACACTTGATGTCATGCAAATACAAATAATGACATGTAGCTAGGATCACAAACTATGCAAAGGTCGATTTATGCATTGCTATAGAGAAGTGTCATTGTGCACATGATATGGAGAAACAATGGTTATTAATAAATAAATAAATAAACAATTGTTGGCTCAAGAATAGTCTTTAATTTGATGGGTGGCATTATCATGATGTAATCTCCGTATGTCCTTCCAAATATTGTGGTTTCTCACAACATTTGTCCTCAACGCCACCAAAATACATATAAAATGACTTGTCTTTACATCTGCTTCCCTTTAAATCCTCATCTCATAGTCATAACTAAGTATTATTATGCATGCACATCCTCACCTTATAATACGAATTGGGTCAAGGTGTGGAGAAAACCATAAAATATTAAATGTGTCAAGACGCAAAGAGTAAGAGACAAGTATAAGTAAGTATTATATTAAATTTACCATATAAGTCTTTAATTAAAAATATCAACTAACATTTGACACATTTATGATATTCTTATCAGTCCTTATCAATGTGATTGCAAGGAATTCTTTGAAGGTGAAGTCCATAATTTTAGGTATTCTTCCTCATTAGCATGCCTTTTGGTGAGACAATAAAAAGGGTAGTTGCATACATCAGCATGGAAAATAGTTTCGACATAGAGGAATATGCATTAGATGTTTTCATTAAATAACTTAAATTACTACATGTGATTGTCGATTCATTGAATCATGGACGGGTACAAAACACAACAAATTTTAGATCCATGATCCCTTAATTACTCACACTTAGGACTTTCTCAAATCTAGCCATTAATAAACTTCTTTTGGTATTTTGGTTCAATTTAAAAGGCGGATTGTTGAGACTCAGACATGCAGTGAGTTGCAAGGATTCAATTGACTTCCTTGCAATTGAATTAGGCTTGATTCAATTTCCCCTCCATCCCATACATGTATGCTTTCATGACAAGTGTCCAACAAAAAATTTTAATGCCCTGACCCCGATTATGCTAGCTTTGCTAACTTGCTTGGTATGTAGGATTTTTTTTTAATCTTTTTTTAGTTATGTATTATTTCCTGTTAGGTGCCCATTCCTTATCATTCTTAGATCTCTCAAGCTTGGATTGCACTAGAATGCCTCAACATGAATAGGACATAGTCTAAGTAGTTTTTTTTGTATAATGAAGTGTGCTCCAACTTTAAAAAAAAATACAATAGAATAGTTGTTATGTTACTGAAGTGTAAAATTAATAATACACACATGACAACTTAATGCATTCAAAACAATTTTTTTTTTTAAATAGATTATTTTTTCATTTAAATATTAAGGAGTGCTCAATTATTAAAATTTATAAAAAAATTGAAAAAAAAATATTTTTTTTTACATTTTTTGGTGAAAGATTTAGGTAAGTTATACTTATCAATTGAAATACAATTACTTATATATGGATATCGACTCCAAGAATAAATGCCTTTCCATTTGAAATTAAGATCCACCCTTCACATTTGATCATTGGTGAGTGGCGGGAGCACCACCATTTGAAATTAATACCCACCCTTCAAATTTGATCACTCGTGGTGAGTGGCGGGAGCAGCATCATGGAAATGAACTCAATTCCAAGTACCTTGAGGATTTGGTAAGAAAAATGGTTTTTTTCATTGGGACAATATTTCACCACCTTCAAAAAGAGAAACGATAAAATGCATTCAATGATAGAGTGGAAGAAGAGAGAAACAAGAAAGACAGGCCATATTACCACATCAAGAGGCACAAAGTAACTCTTACAAATTAAAGATGAGATTAACCCTGCAGCACCATTAGCTATTGCTACACGTGTCGCTTCTGGTATTTTGAAGTCTTTGGTTGATTTCAAAATAGATGATTTTGATACCTCCAGGGATGTCAAGAAAAGCCCTCTTCCTGGTATAGTTCCTACTACTAATGTTCCAAAACCTCAAAAAAGACCAGAGACCCCATCTGCTTTTACTATATGCTTGCACACTGCTATACCATTCATATGGGCTAACTTAGCTCCTACCACTTGAATTCGTGTCTTGACAACTAATATAGGGTGTAAGATAGCTGACACGATAGAAGAGAGAATTTATCCCTTAAGATGGAATTTTTTCTTATCCAGTCTGCACTCCATGTCAATTGATGTTAAATATAATAACAATGATAAATATCTAACTGATCAATATAATATATGGAAGGGAATCTCCAAGGATATATCTATAAAATTCCATTTCAGCACTTGAATTAAATGATGCACTAAAACTATGTAATGAACTAAGTAGAAAATAAAACTTAACTCAAGGTTTCAAGCACCTTTCAAGGCTAGAAAACACAAACTACCAATACTTTCAAACAAGCACAAACATAAAAAGTGGATAAAAGTTATGAGTGTCGCTGTGTGAATGATTTACAAACTGCAACCATGTGCACAGCGACAGACATCCCTTCTGACGATAGTGGAATACTTGAAATATTCAAGAACCTCATAAGGGCTTCAATGCCCTTTTTCTCAACAAATATTCTACAAGTTTCAAGATTTTCCATTTCCCGATGCACAAACACCATGGCATGTGAAATGCATAATTGTAGAAAGCGTTCATTAGTCATATTTTCAACAGATAGTCCACTAGTTCCAACACCTTCATTATGCTTCTCTTAAGAATTAGTATCCATAGGAACATGACTATCCAACTTGTATTTGGCTTCTAACCCCATGTCACCCACTGAAGAAAATTTCTCAAGAATTGCAATGATAACATCTACACCAGGTCCCCTCAGAGAAGGGGCATGGCGCATCAGCTCTTCCATCAAATTACCCAAATGAGCAACCCCTTCATTCAATGCTAGAAAATACTTTCGTGATGTGAAGACATGTACAAGAAACTGAAAAGCATTTCTTTCAGTCACTATCTGTAATCCTATATTGTTGAGACATAGTGTATCAAGACCACTAGGGATGCAGCAAAGTGCTTTTGAGGAAGGGAGAAGTAAATATTCTGATATAACATCCAAGAAGGCAGTTGTAAGACCTACTGCATGTAGCATTGAGAAACAAGTTGGATCTTTATGAATGAGTTCACTCATAAGTGTCACAACTGAAGAGAATATGTCACCACCAAACTTATGGGAATGACAGAATATTAATGATAGGCTTGATGGCAAGGTACTCTCCTCTGATCCTGCAGGCCTTGCTATGGCATACGTTGTTTATCCAAGTGCCTTGAGTAAGGCCTTGATAAGACACCTTCGAGAATATGGAATTTGGCCTTTAGCAAGGTACTCTCCTCTGATCCTGTAGGCCTTGCTATGGCATACGTTGTTTATCCAAGTGCCTTGAGTAAGGCCTTGATAAGACACCTTCGAGAATATGGAATTTGGCCTTTATCATCATCATATGTTGAAGATGTAATACTGCTTTCTGTTGACAACTCCACAACACTTGTAACCTCAAATTGTAGTCTCTTAATAGTACTATCTAGACCTCTAGGGATGTCAAGAAAATACCTCTACCTGGTATAGTTCCTACTACTAATGTTCCAAAACCTTGAAAAAGACCAGAGACCCCATTTGCTTTTACTGTATGCTTGCACACTGCTAGACCATTCATATGGGATAACTCAGCTCTTGCCACTTGAATTCGTGTCTTGAAAACTAATATAGGGTGCAAGATAGCTGACACAATAGAAAAGAGAACTGCTCCCTTAAGATGGAATTTTGTCTTATCCAGTCTGCATTCCATGTCAATTGATGTTAAATATAATAACAATGATAAATATTTAAAAAATCAATATAGTATATGGAAGGGCATCTCCAAGGATAGATCTATAAAATTCCATTTCAACACTTGAATTAAATGATGCACTAAAACTATGTAATGAAATAAGTAGAAATTAAAACTTAACTCAAGGTTTCAAGCACCTTTCAAGGCTAGAAAACAAAAACTACCAATACTTTAAAACAAGAACAAACATAAAAAGTGGATAAAAGTTATGAGTGTTGCTGCGTGAATGCTTTGCAAACTGCAACCATGTGCACAACTACAAATATCCCTTCTGATGATAGTGGAATACTTGAAAGAGTCAAGAACCTCATAAGGGCTTCAATGCCCTTTTTCTCAACAAATATTCTACAAGTTTCAGGATTTTCCATTGCTCGATGCAAAAACACCATGGCATGTGAAATGCATAATTGTAGAAAGAGTTCATTAGTCATATTTTCAATAGGCAGTCCACTAGTTCCAACACCTTCATTATGCTTCTCTTCAAAATCAGTATCCATAGGAACATGACTATCCAACTTGTCTTTGGCTTCTAACCCTATGTCGCCCACTGAAGCAACTTTCTCAAGAATTGCAATGATAACATCTACACCAGGTCCCCTCAGAGAAGGGACATGGCGCATCAGCTCTTCCATCGAATTACCCAAATGAGAAACCCCTTCATTCAATGCTAGCCAATACTTTCTTGATGTGAAGACATGTATAAGAAACTACAAATCATTTATTTCAGTCACTTCCTGAAATCCTGTATTGTTGAGACATAGTGCATCAAGACCACTAGAGATGCATAAAAGTGATTTTGAGGAAGGGAGAAGTAAATATTCTAATATAGCATCCAAGAAGGTAGTTCTAAGACCTATTGCATGCATCATTGAGAAACAAGTTGGATATTTATGAATGAGTTCACTCATAAGTGTCATAGTTGAAGAGAAGATGTCACCACCAAACTTATGGGAATGACAGAATATTAATGATAGGCTTGATGGAAAGGTACTCTCCTCTGAGCCTGCAGGCCTTGATGTGGCATACGTTGTTGATCCTAGTGCCTTGAGTAAGGCCTTGATATGACACCTCCAAGAATATGGAATTTTGCCTTTATCATCATCATATGTTAAAAATGCAATACTGCTTTTTGCTGACAACTCCACAACACTTGTAACCTCAATTTGCAGTCTCTTAATAGTACTGTCTAGACCTCTAGGGATGTCAAGAAAAGACCTCTACCTAGTATAGTTCCTACTACTAATGTTCCAAAACCTTGAAAAAGACTAGAGACCCCATCTACTTTTATTGTATGCTTCCACACTGCCAGACCATTCAAATGGGCTAACTCAGCTCCTGCCACTTGAATTCGTGTCTTGACAACTGATGTAGGGTGCAAGATAGCTGACACAGCAGAAAAGAGAACTTCTCCCTTAAGATGGAATTTTGTCTTATCCAATATGTAGTCCATGTCAATTGATGTTAAATATAATAACAATGATAAATATTTAACTGATCAATATAATATATAGAAGGGCGTCTCCAAGGATAGATCTATAAAAATCCATTTCAGCACTTGAATTAAATGATGCACTAAAACTATGTAATGAACTAAGTAGAAACTTGAACTTAACTCAAGGTTTCAAGCACCTTTCAAGGCTAGAAAACACAAACTACCAATACTTTCAAACAAGCACAAACATAAAAAGTGGATAAAATTTATGAGTGTTGCTGCGTGAATGCTTTGCAAACTGCAACCATGTGCACAACTACAGACATCCCTTCTGATGATAGTGGAATACTTGAAAGAGTCAAGAACCTCATAAGGGCTTCAATACCCTTTTTCTCAACAAATATTCTACAAGTTTCAGTATTTTCCATTGCCCGATGCACAAACACCATGGCATGTGAAATGCATAATTGTAGAAAGCGTTGATTAGTCGTATTTTCAACAGACGATCCACTAGTTCCAACACCTTGATTATGCTTCTCTTCAGAATTAGTATCCATAGGAACAGGACAATCCAACTTGTCTTTGGCTTCTAACCCCATGTCGCCCACTAAAGCAACTTTCTCAAGAATTGCAATGATAACATCTACACCAGGTCCCCTCAAGAATTGCAATGATAACATCTACACCAGGTCCCCTCAATTATAACCAACATGCTCAGGTTTGACCATAAAGATGCTTAAAATGTGCCCAGAATAGTTGATGATGTTTTTGGTTGCCCAGAGATGAGGTATCATTGCTATTTGAAGTCTTAAAAAGGTCCTGAATACATAGTATTTGGATTCTGTTGTTCATCCCACTCCTAAAACTGAACATAAACGTTGCATATACGAGAGACTAATAAACCGACAAGAATCTATTTGTATCACCAAGAAATCACCCTGATCTAAGAGTATCACTTAATTGCTGCAAGTTTTTTATTACTCCAATTTGTGGATTTCTAGAACAACAAATTACCTTGATTACAAAAACACAAATTGACCATGACTGTGTGGATAACCAGGAACTACAGCAATTTTGTACTAAGTGTACCTATTTTTCCTCACATAGAGCCTTTTTTGAATCATGATTCTCTCCTCTAGCTGAATTTAGGTTTTTGTTGAACAAAACATGGTCAACTTTCTCAAAGTATGGATTGGATTGTTGAGGAGTTGTTGGACTGCTCAAGCCTTAGATACATCATGTGTCTGCTTCTAAAAATCCACGTGGATTATCCTAATGTACTGACATGTGGAGAGTTGTTTGCCATTATAGTTGAGTCATTTAGGGCTAGTCAGGCCCTAAACCATATCATTTTTCCACTTCTAGAACAAACTATGGACTATTTTTCTGTAGTTCTACACTGGTGCACATTGCAAGGTACCTGGGCTACATAAGAGGAGAGTTTTAATGTAAAACAAAATTCCAATCAAGGGATATGCATTTATAGTCATAAGACTTGAGAATTGCAAATATTATGGCCATCACATAGATGATAACCACAAGTTGAAGAGGCCCCACAAGACATGACACTGAAACCATTAGTGATGTTAGTAAAGGAATACGGGAGAATGGTCACATCACCAGGGGATTTAAACTCGAAATCCAGCTTTCAGATTGGAAAAGATTTTGGTGCAGGTGAGTGAGGAGTTATACATACATTTGTCAATTTGGGAAAATATAATAGCACTGTGTGAGGTAGGAATTACCTGCCAAGAAATATAGCTATGTGGTGGAATATGTCTATCTTTCCACGGATGATAGAGTTTTACCTAGATGGAAAGCATTGCATAGATCGTAGAAAATGCCATATTATGTGGACAAGTAGACAGAATTTATAAACATAGATTTTGTAATCTCTACTATGTGTTTTAGAATTTTTTAGTACAACACATTAGGATTGACAACTTACATCGCCCTTTAAGCTAGATTATGATCATTTGTATTAGTTAATTACATATCAGAAGTTGAACTCAAAGGAATTCTGGGATATGATGTGCTTTGGAACTATGTAAACCAAATCTTGACATGAACTGGTTCACAGCATAGGTATTCTCATTCCTTATATTTCATGGATGATTTTTCAAATCCAATTGTTGGAAACTGCTTTGCATACTCCTCAACTTAATGTCGAAGTTTTCTTATCTCATCTTGTATGGTTGGGATGATTTCGATGGTGGCCTTGAAGTCCTTCAGTTTTGTACCACTTGAGTTTAGAAATGAAATATATTTCATACTTTGTTTGAATTTGATCATGTACCAAATGAAGAAAAAATTGCTTAATACTAGTTGTCTAGTTGTTTAGTTAAATACTACATTTTGTCTAGTTGTCTAGTTATATTGTGAAATATTCTTCAAATTTGTCTAGTTGCATGGCACATGTCAATTAATCATTTGCGTTAAAGATCCTAAATTTACAGTTCATTTTTTTCAAGAGATGTTTTCAAGGTGGAATTTGCAAGGAACATCCTTCAAAATGAGTACAACTTTCCATCTGTAGATAGATGGCCAAACTGAGGTGGCGAATTGATTCCTTAAATTGTATTTATGCACATATGATGGGTATAAGCAATCCAAGTGGTTAAAGTGGATACATCCTTATAATGTCCCGATCAAAATGTTAATTGTTCCCTTGGTTGAATTTGGGCATGGTTTTTCTCACAATATTCTTCTCCTATAATTCCTTACAATCCTACTAATTGACTGTTGTAGGTTTTCCTTCTCCAATATTGGGCTTCCGGACTTTGCATGGGAGAGATTTGCTAGCCAATTGTAATCTGCCATGAATCTTTGTCAAACACTTTAAATGGAAACTATTGTAGGTTTAGTGTGACTGTTTGAACCATATGGGATTATCATTATGGATTTTGACTGCATTTTTGGTGTGGTAGAGCATGTTAATTGGTGGTATCTCTTACAACTAGACAAGTGGTAGTTAACATAGTGTAGTTACACAAGAAGAATAATAGACTTGAACATGTAGTACTAAAGAAAATCAGCTTGGTTTTTATTACCACCCTCCCACAAATTTGGAATGCAAATGGATGGAACTTGCAACATGCATCTAGCTCCTTTGACCACTTTGTAGTTAGGCAATGTACTCATGTCCCAAATGGAATGTTGAACAAGTAATTAAATCTACAAAGATGTTGAAATCTGAATTCCATGTGTGTTTATACTAAAATCCTAATGAGGAATAAACATATTTGTAATGGAATTCGAATGAATGGTAAAGTATTGCTTGGTTTTGTAGTTTTGTATTATACGTGTTGATCTATAATCTCGCACCTTTTGTCTCAATTGGTATTGTTTTAATTCCACTATGATAATTCCATAATGTTGTAAAGCATTATTAAATAGAGTGGATCAAAATTTTAGCTTATCCTCGTTAAAAACCGATCATCTTCATTGCTGTTGATTAAGGTTAGATAAGACAACCTTAGATTTTTTTTTAAAATAAAATCATATTAGTTGAACTCTCACAAAAGATAGACTAGAGAACTTTCATAGTTTTGTTTTGATTCAGAAAGAATCATGTTAATTTCAACTTTCACTTGTGATGGTAAAGTTCAAGTTCAATGTTTCTTCAATAACTCTAAAAGTAATTAGCATATATTTGAAGAATAATTTGGCCTAAACATTGTATTGTCTTGTAAATAATAATTTATTTTATTCATTCTAGATGTTTTCACGGGCCATTCTAAGTTGATACTCATATGGGTAGGCTTGTTCTGTTCTCAAGTTACATGGGTCAGCTAATGGCATTTCAGGGTTTGGTTCCTTGCCTCTATGTCTTCTTCTATTGTGATATGAAAATGTATGGTGTACATGTGTGTGTATGTATGGTTGCAGATACACTTTATATGTGTGGTTACTATCTGTTGATGAGATGATGTTTATATTCATGGTTGGAAAACTCGTGAGAATGCATAAATGATCACACTAATATTTGCAATATAACACAGAATATGCATTATGTAATGAAATTGTCACTAATGTTTTAAATTGATTATTTCTTGGTAGTTGCAGAAAAATGGTGAAGATGGCGTAGCTAATGATACTGATTATATTGCCAGCAATGTACCAGCAAGAGATATTACTGATAATGATAAAATTGGATCAAACGCAAATTATGATGGATATGATGTTGGGATAGATGATGAGGATGAGGATGAGGATGATGGTAGCCATTAATGCTACTATTGAGACTATGGATGTTTTTTTCTTTCTCCATGCTACTAGACAAATATTGTTATTTTCTGATTATCCAAGATCATAGTACATTTTGGGTCATTTTGATTTGTGATTATCCAAGTTCATAGTACATTTTGATTTTTATTTGTAGACATATAAACTTGGATTACTATTGATAATTTTGATTTTTAATATTTCTTGTAATATTGATATTTTCACTATATATTGTCTATTGTTCTTTTAACCTTAATACGATTATCTATATGATAGATTATTGATGTGATGATGTTTTATAATTTCACTTATTTTGAATGAAAGATAATGCCGATGTAATCATTATTATATTGTATATTTATATATATTGGAAGTTGTTGATGATCTTTTAATGGAAAATTAATATTACCATTTTGGATAAATGTTGCATGTTTCTGTAAAATTTATTCATAAATGCTATGTAATTAATCTCAATAATTGTATCTACAATTAATTTGAATGTTTCATTATGTTATTTAATAAATATGAAGTAATGATAAATGAGAACTATTGAAATGAATGAATAGTTATAATAATCTGATATAATAAATATAGGAGCACACAATTGGATATGGTTGTAGGTGTTAAATAACAAGTCTAGTGTGGTGCTAATAAGGAAACAAAAACATGAGCTAAAACAGATGCCCACTATGTTCTATATCTAGAAGCAACATTGGATGCAAAACTTTGCGCTAAGTTGGAAGCCAATTTTGATGCTATTTTGGACGCCAAAGTAGAAGCTAAACTAGTGGCCAACAAAGGAGCAAAATTGGATGCTAAATGAGAAGCTAAATTAGGCGCTCACGAGGAAGCAAAACAAGAAGAAATCCTAGGATTTAAACGAGAAGCAAAATGTGGCACTAGTGTGGGAGTAAAAATGGACGATAAATTTGGCGCTAAAGTAGTAGCAAAACATGGTGCTAATGTGGGAGTAAATAGAGATGCGAAACTAGACATTAAAAAGGATGCAACACTTGGCTCTAATGATGAAGCCAAACATGGTGTTGATATGGTAGCAAAATAATATTTTACTTTGGATGCAAAACATGATTCAATTTAGGAAGAAAAATATTGTGGAACAATAGAAAAAAAATTTGGCACCATTTTGGTAGCAAAACATGATGCAAAAAAGGAAGCAAAAATTGGTGCAAATTTGGAAGCGAAAATTGACGCATATTTGGAAGTAAAATGTGGTGCAAAATGGGATGCTAAAGTGGTAGCACAAATGGATGCAATATTGGATGCTAATTTGGATGAAAAAATGGTGCTAACGGGGATGCCATTTAGGAAGCAAAAGCAGGCGCTCTCTAGGAAGCAATATCATATGCTCTCTAGGAAGCAAAATAGGACATTATTTAGGAAGCAAAGTTGGACGTTATTTTGGAAGCAAAAAAATAGATGTTATTTTGCAAGCCATAAAGGATGCTATTTAGGACACAAAAAAAGATTCTTTTTTAGATGCTTTAAGTTTTTTCCATGACACGTCCCATTTAGCGTCTAGTTTGCCACTCAATTTTTAAAAAAATTACACTAAAAAGGGACGCTAAATGGGACACTAATTCCAGAATTTGTTGTAGTGTATTGATATTTTTGTATATAAATTTGGCAACTACTTCACTAGACCAGGTCTCGATAGGTTCTTCCTCTGCCCATTTAGTAACATATTCGACTGTGTAATGATATAGCATGCTCCTGACCTTCTAGCCGGAACTACGAATGGTCCTATAAAGCCGACAGCCCAAATTTTGAAAGTCAAACTTGGATTTGCTGATATTAAGGAAATATCAGTGCTTGGTAGGGGTCGACCTAATCGTTGACAATGATCACATTTACTAACAAAATTTTGACAGTATGTGTATAATGTCGACCACCCTAGTCCCGACTGTTGGATATTTTTGGCATTTGTGTCAGACTAGAAATTTCCTCCAGTTGGGCCATACTGTGCTTCATGGATTATGCTCTCTCTTTCATGCTTCAGAACACATTGACGGAGTACTTCATCCAAGCCTAGTTTATATAGGAATATGTTAATTAGACTATAGGGTGCAGCCTTCATTGCTAAAATTTTATTCTTTTTTGTACTCATTCCCTCAGGTGCTTGTCCATTCTCTAAGAAATGTGCTATGTTTTCTAGTTTGGTAGGTACATATTCTATTCTAAATAGATGCGCATCTGGAATATCATCTTCAACTCCTCTTAGTTCCTTCCCCATGTCAATTCTCTAGAAGTGGTCGGATCCAACATTTATCCTTCCCGGTAGAACTATGGCACTGATTTCTATGCCTGATGCGTCGATGTGTACATGAAATTTGACTAACCAATTTGGAAATATGAGAATAGGTGCTTCAACTAATTTTTTCTTTGAAGTGTCGAAAGATGCATTGCATTCTTCAGTCCATTCATACTCCTAATCTTCCTTTAATAGTTATTCTAAAGGATATGTCATGTCTGAATAATGATGAATGAATTTCCTGTAGTATCCTATATGACCTAATAAGACTCTAACTTGTTTTGGATTGACTAGAGGTTTCAAGTCGAGAATGGTTTTTATTTTTCTGAAATCAACCTTGATGCCCTCTTTGCATAAAATATGTCCCAGTAGGATTCCTATAGGGGTTACAAAGATGCATTTGTTTATGTTAAGTGATAGATGAATATGTTGGCATCTTTCTAGCATTATCCTTATCCATTTGCGGTGATGTTTTAACATGAGGTAAATCATCCCATCGTTGAAGTATACAGCCATTGTTATACCTAAATATTGTCACCATCGTGTGCAGAGAACCCAAACTTCAGTGTTTCCCTCAATCCCAAATAGTGAAGCAACAATATTGGTCCAGACATCAAATTTATATATGAAAATCCAGCATTGCTTCTACCCTTTAGTCAAAAAGCGGTACCTTCTTTAGCACTGCTTGTAATGCATTAATAGTAAGTAGTGGCACCACCTTTACCCTTTGATTAAGGTGAGGTTTTTCCCCATCATCGATCTATCTTGGTGAGGAAGAAGCGATGCCCTTGGTAAAAAGTGAAAAAGAGAGGTTCTCATGAAGCTTCTCGAAACAAGCCTTCATGGCACTCTTATCCCTGATCACTAGGGCCAGTTGGGCTTAAGATCCATCCTTGTAGGATCTCATAGCCACCTCACCCACTAATTTCTCAACCATCTCTATCCATTGCAAGCCTATAAAAGCAGGCTCATTCTCCATGGTTGAGAAGAGAGTAAAGTTATGTTGTTGCTTTGATATTCCGGACTTAATCAGTTAAGTGAGCTTGAGGGAGCAAGTTGGAGCTATTGGGGACGAAATGTTGGATTTGTGAAGGAGTACATCGACACTAAGGCATAGGTTGTAAAATTCTTCTCTATTATCTAATGCGAAATTAGTTCCTTTCCCATGAAATATATTGTGTCATTATCGTATGTTTTATTATTGAATTCCTTAGTCATCAATATAGAATAGTGGATTATATTCTAGTTCTATTTGATCTTGTTTGTTGTTTATCTTGTGATTATGCAGGTACATCCATGAACGATCACATTTATAGGAAACAGTGATACTAGTACATCAAACAGAATTTATTCTAGATCTCCACATATTCTAGGGAATGTATTCTAGTCTTGTCATGTACCATTTGTTCTAGATCTGAACCATTCAGACTAGATGAATAACTCTTGTCCACAGGAGGTGCAAAATTCCTAGCAACAAATATGGTGACTCTGTTGGGGAAGATCTTCAGCTGATATGATCTTCCTTAGTCTTTTCAAAACACTTGTCTGAAATCCAAGCTCCCATTCTTCATCAGTTCAATCGGATCCACTAGCTGATCTAGTGGTTATTGGTTTGGTATCTTTAGATATGTTCAGATCTAAATTTTCTAACTTTCATTTCTCTTAAATGTTGTCAATTCATGATTTAAATGCTAGTTGCATAGTGATTTGACTTTCCCTTTTTGCCATCTTTTTTGTTTCTGGACATCTACAGGGAACCGCATATGCACAGTAGGAAATAAGCAGTGCCACTGCATGAACTAAGTTAGCAAGGAGCGATGCCACTTCCTGTGATCAGCAATCAAGAAGTGGTGCTCGAGCAGAATAGCTCTACCAGTGACCCTATGGAAGCGGTGTTAGGTAGGTCTTTCAAGACTTGCTTTTTCAAGGTTTTTTGCAAAAAAATTGGTTGAATTTTTTTTAGTTCTGAGTTTCTAGGTTTGTGTTAAAGAGATCTAAGTGCTTGAATGTCAAATTTGGTGTGGTAAAAGGCTTATTTTGTTGAAATCAAAGAACTAGGATAGATTCATCTTTTCATTGGCTTCTATGCTTGGTTTTCAATTTTTTGAAAGGAGTGTTATTTCAAAGCTTAGCATTAGTTAGATCTCAGTCTTATTGCTAGATGCATATGAAAAGAATGACTTGCTTGATTGGTTGTTTGTTTTCATTTTTCATTAAAAGTTTGCGAAGGGATTCTTTTTTCGTTGAAAAAAGAAATTTTTTTGTTGAGAATTGTTTATATTTTTTTTGGAGGACAAATTATTGGACCTCTAATTAGCCTCATCAGCTTTCATATCTTCATCTTTCTTCTCTTTCTTTTACATGTTGATCTCATGAAAAGAAAAATATTAGCGTTTTTAAGTTAGATCTTTCTAGTTTTAAAAGAAAAATTGAAAAAGTATTGATTATACCCTTGAGTGTGTTTTGTCTTTCTTCTTAGAAAAAGAGATCTTACTCTATTTTGCTTGCTTTCAAAATTAGTTTGAAGTTTGTTACTTGTTCTTTTTCTCGGAAAAAGTTTTGTTTAGTGTAGTTGTTTGGGAAAAAATTTGGTTTCAAAACAAAAATTGAATTTAAAAGTACTCTCTCCTTCCCATAGGTAGGCATGTCTTGAAAAGTAAAGTGAAAATATATGCATCTCATATTTGCATGGCTTTACATTTCTGTCAGAACTTCATGCATTCACCTAACCACTCAAGTTAAAATTAATGGTAGTTATAGGTCTAAAATTGTATATAAATTTGAGTGATAAGTTAGTGACGTGTTCGAGCATCGTAAAACGTAGGAGCTGTCATTAATTTTCCTGCACTGCAACCCAGGTCTCGCGTGGTTCTTCCACGTACTGTCAGTTTATCGAAGGGCCTTTCACGTACCCTTGAGGTATATAGAAAGGTACTTCATGTACTCGATTATATATCAGAAGGCCCCTTGTGGATGGTTGTGCATTAGACAACACTACTACTGATTTGAGCTCCCATGCACCTTGCGTATATCAAGAGACCCTACTAGGATTCCTTGTCTAACTGAGAAAAACCCTTTGGTCGCATTTTTTGGAGCAATGCACCGAGAACAACACTCGGGGAGACTACTACACACATACCTTGAGTATATCACGAGTTGCACCTGGTTGACAATCCTGGTAAGAGACCGAATATTTTTAGCTCATCCTATCACTTAAGTTTGATTGTGGCATGTCGCTTGAGTAGGAGAAGACTTTGTGTGTTTTTCTTAGTTTTGAGACCCTAGGTTAGGTTTTAGTGACTTTTCCAATCTGGCTGAGTTTCATTTGAGATGATCCAGAAGGAACCAAGGCTTACCACCCAATTTTCCACCTACAACAAGGGAAGACCTAATGGAAGCCACGGACCAAGGAGCTGCAACTGGCTCCCTTAGGGGTGGAAATCCGGTTGTAGAAAGTGGAGACAAATTTTCTTCTTATGTTACTCCCTTAGTCCAAAAGTCTCCTGTGGGTGACACTTATTTTCATTCTCCGATGGAAAGTCGGACTGATAGTGTTAATGAATCTGAGTAAGGCCCTAATGCTCCTTTTCGGAGAACCTCTATGGGTTAGGCCATTTTTGAGTTTGGGGTTATTAGACCCTCTTTTGGAAACCATCCTCCGAATGAGGATTCATATAGAATAATTCAAGATTCACTTAGTCATGCTCATAATTTTCAAGAGAGAATGGACAGGGTTTTGGCTACTCCTGTACCTCATAAAGAACCTATGTTGGCCCTTTTACCTCATTTGACAGACCTATGGCCTGCTAGATATAGTCCTCTTTCTGATGATGCTCCATCTCATGGTTTGTCTCCTCGTGATCTAGGTCAAACCTCTAACCCTATAGTTTTAAATCCTAGGTATTTTTCTAGTCCTCCTACACCCTCTATAGTTGGGGGCCAGTCCTCAGCTCAAGTGGTGTTTGTACCTTCTAATGCCAGGGATAACCCCCGGCGTGACCTACATTATCAGCTAGTGGAGTTGTTACTAGTACTAGGCAGACCTCAACTGCAGGGCAATCCACAATGTATGTTCCTCCTACCCACACCGATGTGGTAAATCCTCCATCGAGTTCATGCCAACTCTTAGGGGAACAACCTACAGTTAACCAACCTTCTTGTGGTTATGGTTACACAACAAATCAATTACCTATAGTAAACATGAATTATCCACCTACATCTACAAGAACTATGTATTCTAGAAACCCTTACCCAGGAAACACATTTACACCATGGGAGGAACCTAACTGGTCTTACATGCTGGAAATTGGGGGAATTCCTATTCTTACTGCAGGACGTGCTGAAGGACCACCTTATGGTGGCCCACCCTATGGAGGCCCACCAGGAGGAGGTCCACCTGGCAGAGGCCCACCTAGTGGAGGTCCACCTTACAAAGGACCACTACCTGGGGGGCCGCCACCTAGAGTCCCACCACCTAGAGGACCACCACCCAGGGGGCCACCACCTAGAGACCCACCACCTAGAGGCCCAGCTTTTGGTGGTCCACAGCCTAGAGGTCCATATTTTGGAGGACCACCACCTGGCATACCACCACCTAACGGACCACCTGCGGGAGGCCCGCCTCTTGAGGGGCCACCTCCTTCAGGAAGATCTTCAAGAGTTTCATTATCTGATCAACCAAATCAATAGCCCATATATCATTCAGCTTATGGTCCTACTGGTAAGTATATGCCTTATCAATATTACTAGTATGTGGAACCTAATCGACAATTACCTTTCTTGGCAACTTTGGACTTACCTGATCTGTCCAAGTTGATAAATGATCCCATTTGACACAACCCTTCATGAACCATGTTATGAACTTCCATCTATGGTGTTCCTTGAACTTCTTGATGGATGATTTTGTTTGTTTAAGGCTCTTCTAGCGCACACTGACCAGCACGGCTGTGAAGTGGTACATGGAACTTCCGCAACATTCGTTTGTGTATTTTAGCTCTCTGGAAACTATTTTCCTTTCGCACTTTAAGCTACCCATTCGTTATGAAATGGGTATGGATCTTTTAACTTTATTCCATCAGAACACCTCCATGGACATATCGAACCATATCCATCAGTGGAGAAGGTAAAGAAGACTTATTAAAGCTCCCATGCCAGACCAACTACTAGCTGATTGGTTCACTAAGTCTTTGTTGCCTCCTATCACCCGAGATGTGGCTATGGGTGGTGTTGTTACTGAAGAGCAGGCTATCAATCACGCTCAGTATCTAGCTTTGGTCTATTCCCAATTTGTAATGTTGTATGACTTAATTCTACAAGCTCCTTGCCCCATCATAGATCTCGCTAAGCCACCAGGAGAAAATCTTATTGATGGGGTGGTCAGTTCAATCCAGCCCTCATCGACAGCCAAACCTGCCAAGCAACCAAGTGCTTCTACCATTGCTTCTTCAACTCCTATGATTTATTCTAATATGAATTCTATTCAAAGTTCACAAGCACCCAGCAATAAGAAAAAGGGAAAAGGTAAAAACAAGAAACCTAGGAACCAACAGGAGAATCCTAAACCACCAACCAATGAGAATGATAAAGGGAAGAGTAAAGCCAAATATCCCTACTTACTATGTGAAGGATATCACTTAATGAAAGAATGTCCTCATCATGACAATATTAGCAAATTTTTGAAGAGCAACCTCACACCAACAGTTCTTACTGATCATTTTCCCTCTCAACAACAATTGATAGACCACATGTCTAATCAGGGGACCTCCAATTCCATGGAAGAAATCAGAATGATGTCTTCCGAAACCATCAATTTGATTACTCATAGTCAATCATATGGCAAGACAGTAGAGAAGAAGGATGAAAATCCTTTTTCTGATAAAGTTCCTTCTACTAGTTCTCCTCCGTCTTTATCTAATGGCCCTCTCCTGATCAAAAAACCCAATCTTGATTTAATTTGGTGACCACCTAAGGCTACCCTCAGGAAGTCCATTTTCAATACCAATTCCTGAGATGCACAATTCTATAATTTTGTTGAATATTTAGCTCAAGAACCATGCGTGATGTCTACCCTTGAGGTACTCTAAAGTTGTCCAATGCAGCATAAAAACCTGCTAGCATATTTGGGGGCATTAGACCCATAAAATACTAACTTGATTCATTTCAACATAGAGAACTATAAATCTTGACCACCTCACCAACTCGCATTTTAGATGGCCTCTAAAGTAGTTGGGAAAAAGTTCCATTGGACCGTCATAGATTAGGGAGCTTCAACTTTAGTCTTGTCTATAGTGTGTTGGAGAGGCATTGGTTCTCCTGAGGTTATGAAATCACCTAATACCTTGAAATATTTTGATGGAAGAGGTTTTCATCCCCATGGTCTATTTCCAGCACTTTCATCCAAGCTTGGGGGCAAGACTATTTCCATTCAGGTGGAAGTGGTTGATGCCCCGTTAGATTGCAATATTCTATTGGGGAAGAATTGGTTTTACGCTATGACCGTTGTCGCTTCAACAGTATTTAGAACTCTCCAATTTCCACATATGGGGAATATTGTGACTATTAATCAACTTGACTATTGTACGCAGGATGTTACAACCCCCACAGTGAATAACACCCCTATGCTAGGTCAACCCCCTCCTCCTTATTAGTCAATTGGGATAGGCATGCTGAAAGACTCCACCCTTATGGGTATCTTTCCATCATATCATCCTAGTACAGAAATAGCGACAGTAAATATGATTTCCACAACTTCCTATAGCACCAAGGGCAAATAAATTTTTGAGTCATCCTCCCTTGTCCCGCATGAAGCAATGTACGATGCTATCCAACCCATTTCCGATGACCATGTTAATGACCTTCATCTCATGGCTTCAGATCCTTATCACCTGCCTTATTGGTTGGAACCCTCTCTTCCAACTCTAGATTATCTCACATAGACTTTTCCTTCAAATTATTCCATCATGGAGATCATGAGTGAGAGCGAACCCGTATGGGAAGATCATCATCATCGATATTCTTTTCTTCCCAAGGCCACTTCGGTGGGTTTTGACCTTGAATCACTTATCAGTACTGATATTGTCACCCATTCGCAAACTCCTATATTGTTGCAAAATATAGAATCCAAAGGAAATCTATGCAACATTACTAAAACCACCCCAATTTACATATCAGTCAAACCTGGAACCATTGAACATGTTCACGTAGGGAAGAACCGCTCAACAGAAGAAAGCATATAGAGAATTATTCAAAGAATTTAGAGATACTTTTTCCTGGACTTATGAAGAGATGCCTGGGATAGACCCATATTGTGGTTCATGAAATTAAAACCTATCCCAATGCCCGACCCATCAGGTAGAAATTACGTCAAGTCCCTCCCTGGAAGGCTGTGGCTATTAAAGCCAAAGTGGAAAAGCTACTTAAGGCAGGATTTATTTATCCTGTACCCCTGACAGAATGGGTATCTAACATTGCCACTGTGAACAAAAAGAAGGGTACTATTAGAGTCTGTATCTATTTTCAAGACCTAAACAAAGCTTGTCCCAAGGACAATTTCCCGACTCTGCATATCGATTAGATTATTGACAACTGTGCTGGAAGTGTCATCTTCTCATTCATGGATGGATTTTCTGGCTACAATTAAATTGCGATAGTACTCGCCAATCAGCACAAAACATCATTTATATGTATTTGGGGAACCTTTGCCTATACAAAGTTACCTTTTGGCCTCAAGAACGTCGGAGCTACATTCCAGCATGCCATTTCCTATGCACTTCATGATATTAAGAACATTGTGGATTCGTACCTTGATGATCTCCCAGCACATTCACAACAATGGGAAGACCACCCTGGGAATCTTAGAGACATTTTTCTGAGATGTCGTCATTATAACATACAGCTCAATACACACAAATTTGTTTTTTGCATTGAGACAGGATGTCTTCTTGGCTTTGTGGTTTCTAAGGATGGCATATAGATTGATCCCTTGAAGATTGCTTCTATATTGGCCCTACCTACCCCAATAAACATTGTTGAGCTCCAAAGTTTGCAAACGAAGGCAAACTTTCTCCACCATTTTGTTTGCAATTTTGCTAAGAAAATGCACAATTATATGTGTCTCCTAAAGAACACTCCATTTTTCTGGGATGACCAGGCCCACCGAGCCTTTGATAATCTCAAGCATGCTCTGACTCATTCACCCATGATACACCCAATGGATTATTCAAAGGAATTTCTCTTATACGCTGTTGCCTCCACTACTACCATTGGAATGGTTTTAGCATAGGAAGATCCCGATGGTTAGGAGCACGTGATATATTATGCCAGTAAGAATCTGATTGATTCCAAAACCCGTTACTTGCGTGTGGTGAAGTTAGCATTGGATATGGTCATTGCTGTTCAAAAATTTTGTCATTACATCTTGCTTCGCACTACCATGGTACTTGGAGATCAGGACCCTATGTAGTACATCCTGACTCGTCAGTTGCTAGGGGGGAATATTCCCATTGGATTGTCATCCTACAAGAATTCGACCTTGAGTTTGCCAAGGTCACTTCAAAGAAATCCTTGGTCTTTGCATAGATGATGTGTGACCTTCCCTATTCTTAGATGGAGACTGAGCCCAGTGATTCGTTTCCAGATGAATTCCTATTCTTGATAAGCACAACTGATCTATGGTATGGAGATTTAATCATTTATCTCCAAACTCAAATATTTCAGCCCAATAAGTCCTATGACGATCATCATCATATCCATCACCATGCAAAGTACTACCACATCTTAAATGATACATTGTATAGACGTGGTATCAATTCCATTCTTCGATGATTCCTTACACATGAAGAGGCTGAATAGGTCTTTAATGATTGCCACTATGGATCATGTGGCACTCATCTTTCTGGGATGGCTACAGCCCAGAAAATCCTTTGTACTGGCTATTTCTGGCCTTCAATCTTCAAAGAATGTCATGAGGTTGTTAAGAAATGCCCACTCTACCAACATTTCTATCCGAAAAAGCACACCCACCCTGCTCCTTTACACCCCATCATCGCAGTTGGCCCTTTTTCCAAATGGCCTATTGACTTTATGCATTGTAATCCTACCTCAGCCGGGGGGCATGGTTAGATCATCATAGACGTTGATTATTTCACAAAATGGGTTAAGGATATGCCTACGTATGCAAAGGATGGTAAGAATTTCGCCCTCTTCTTATTTAATCACTTGATAGCTAGGTTTGGAGTCCCACAGTCTATAGTCACTGACCACGGATCACATTTCCGGAACCAAATGATGACCGAGTTATGTACCAAGCTGGGTTTTCGCCATGAAAATTCAACTCCTCACTATCCGCAGGATAATGGTCAAATTGAAGCCATTAACAAAGTTTTAAAAACCATGCTGTGTAGGATGGTTGGAGTTCATAAATCCAACTGGCACCTGACTCTCTTTTCTTCTCTTTGGGATTACAAGACTTTGGTAAAAGCAGTGAGTGGTTTCACACCATTCCAGTTAGTTTACAGACTAGAAGTTGTCCTTCCTATCCAATGCCAAATTCCATCACTGAAACTTGCGGTAGAACTCCTACCAAATACTTCCACCGAGGAAGAGATATTTCTATACCTAACTAATCTTGATGAAACTAGAAGAGATGATGCCTTAGCTAATGAGGCACATAAGAAACGCATCAAGGCCCAGTATGATAAATATGTTCAGCCTCGTGTTTTCAATGAAGGTGACCTAGTTCTGACCTACGATCAGAGACATGATAAGCTAGGTAAAGGGAATTTTGATTCAATGTGGTATGGTCCCTTTGTCGTCAGTAAAGTTTTAGAGAAAGGATCTTATGATCTCATGGATTATGACAGGATACCCTTTAGGCAACCTCGCAATGGGTTGTACCTGAAGAGGTACTATGCTTAAATAATTTTTGTATGGTACCTTGTATATATGTATATTTTTGCTTTCAGTGTGTTGTTTCTTGATTTAGTATGGTGTTGAGTTTAGTGTCCAAACTGTTTATACCATGTTTTGGTTATGCAGATCGGATGGCTTTTTACGACTTCGCTGCTGGTGCTTGTCGTCATACCCTGAACCTTGCTTCAGCTACTTGGGTTCTCTATTCCCTGGCTCATGACTTAATCAGTTCAGGACCAGTTTGTATTGGTCCTGCTACCAACAACATCATCGAGTATCAGGCAGTAATAGGTCTACTGACTGAGGTTGCATCTCAAGACATTCATGACTTGGTAGTGTTTATGGATTCACAATTAGTGGTTTTTCATCTAAACCATGTCTATACCATCAAAAACCCTGTACTCCTCTATTTATTTTTGGAGAGTGCATTTATTAGAGAGGTCATTCGAGTGTATCACTTATAGGCATGTCCCTAGGTTAGATAATATAGTTGTTGATTCGTTAGCAAACTGCATCCTGGACTAGTATATTTCCCATTCATAGCTTGTAAAATAAACATGGTTCATTGTAAAATAAATTGTAAATGACACATAAAACTCATGTAAATATGATTTCCATTTTAGACATATAAACACGGGTAACAAGTCTGTGTGTGTGTATATATATATATAAAGTGTCTTTTACAAAAAAGTGGTCATGAGACCTCATCTGAAGTACTGTGGCTTTCAAGAAATACAAAATCATACAAAAACCCTGAGGCTAGTCAGCTTTTAGTAATACATCATGCAGTCCACCATCTAATGATGCTCATGGTAACACATGATGTCCTGTGCTACCCTGCGAAGCAGTCAACTGAAGTGGCTTGGCACTCCTGCAGTGTGTCTCTGATACCTCATGGGGAGGTCATCTATCACTGCATCAGGAATGTTAAGAGTCAGCCGCTCTAAGTTATCCTCCAACTCAGTAAGGTGGTCATCACCTATATGAACAAATTGAGCTCCATCTCATCTATCCATAGGAGAGGATCCTCCAGGTCGTCCACCACCAACATCTACATGTAAAAAGTTAGGTCTTGTTACTACCCATAAAAGACATAAAATATAAAAATATAAAAATATGATCAACATTTTATGTTTTTTTCTTCTTACCAATATCTTCCCACTGAGCACCAGGAGGTAATGGTAGATGAGGGTCATCTTTGAAATCAGTTCCTACGTAGGCATAATCCTCTATCATGAGGATCTGGTCATGCAGCCAATGAAAGAAAGTGGCCTCGAATTTCACCTTGGCCCTGCCACCCCCTGTACGGGCCATGATCTCAACCCACCTCAGCATGTGTGGGTATTTAGCCCTGAGCTCAGTGAAGATCACCTAGGGTATCATGAGAGGCACCCTCTCGAAGAAGAAGAAGGCTAGAATGGACCCGTACCCAAAATGCTTTAGTTCTCCTTGCCGACATTTTTTCAGTTGGCCCTTGAATACAGGAAGACGTGTCTCTACCCAGTTGAAAACCATAGGTGCCATAACTTCCAGGGCATACAGCATATGCGCCCAGGATTCTTGATGAGGCCATTGGCTTCCATCCAGCCTCTGTGTGATGAATAAAACAGTGCGACGTGGCATATTGACCATAGCCCTAATGGGAATCTTCTTACCTGTGACCCATTCCAGGCTGACAGTGACGATCAATCAACTCCTGAGTAGTCACGTCCCCTCCTCAGGAACTAGTAAGAGAGATAGGGGCCCCTCGTTTGGATAGCCCTATCAAGAAGTATATGTCCTCCACCTCTATGGTCAAAACATGAATTCCTACATCAAAGTGTTGCTGCTCTGGGTTCCACATTAGTAGAATGTACTCCAGTAAGCGTAAATGCGAAATCATACTGGGGGTTTAGAAGAACTTTATAAGGCCACAACCTCATTGGGAACCCACATAACCCACATTTCTTGCAGTAAGGGCATCATAATCGTCATGTTTCCTTTCTTTCCAAATGACCATTTTTTGATCTGATAAACCTACCAAAAACAATTCAAAATCCATTTAGAAGCATTCCCAACCATTAAATTCGCTTATAAACTTTTATTTTGGTCGGGACAATTGTTTTTTGAAGCCCACGGCCGGCACTGCCTCTACCTCGTTAAGATAGAGTGCTGCCACCACCTGTGTCAAACTGAAAAAGCGCTGGTTTTGTTGAGAACCACCTTTCCTGTAAAGGCCAAGAGCGGTGCCCTCATTTCCTAATTTAGGTTTGGCCTATGAGCTCAAAATACCATGAAAATTAAAAATTGGAAACCATGAAAAGAAAGGGGATGGTTTTAGCTTTTACCTGGATCCAATGATGCACAAAACAGATGGTGGATGCTCCCATAATCTCCAGCTGAAGTTTTGGCTCCAAATCTCCCAAAATGCTCTCAAGGTTTGGTAAATAGTAAATAAGTTGGTTTTTTACTATTTTACATAGATTTTATAGCCTATTTTTAGGGTTTTTAATGTTTTAAAATCATTTTTTATAAAATACCCTTTAAAATAATTCATAAAAGTCATTTCCTCGAATATTTTGAGAAACTTATGGTCATTTTTAAGTCTTGCAGGGACAGGAATAAGCAGTAAGGTCTATGGGGAAGTTCGTTTTTGAATTTTTTGTACTTTTGGAAATTAGAAAAATTACTTGAGCATTCACTTCTATACTTTGATTATGCTCCTAAAACCGAAGATCAAAGTTTTGAGTCTTTTCCCAATTATTTTCAGGCTCGTAAAAACCTTTCATCGTGAAAAGAGACCTAATGGAGTCTCCTTTAAACTCTTTTCGGACTCCCTAAATATGAAAATATTTTCGAGTACTTGTCTTCTTCATACTCATAAAATTATTTGAAGAGTAGTCTTTCTGACGTGTTGCTGCTGCAACAACTTCCCAAAAAAAATTATATTTTTACGATCCCCCTTTTAAATTTTTAGTTTTCCTTTATGCATTTTTTGATGATTGAAACCCAGCAAGTTTGTTTTGTTTATCACATAGAAAGTCTCAAGACCTCTGATTTTTTATCAAGGTATAATTTGTGTTTGGATCCACCGCGGTGGGTGGGTTTCCCATTTATGAGCCACTACGGCAGTTTTTCTTCATTTGTGAGCCACTATGGCGGACAACTTTGTATTTTCAAGTTGCTACGGCGAGTGCGTTTCTTATTTGCAAGCCGCTACTGGGGGCAGAATCTTTTGTTTTGAGCTGAAATGGTGGATGAATTTTGATTTGTATATCGAAAAACTTTCGGCTGTTTTGCTCGCTACGGCAAAGGGATTTCTCAAGTCGCACCCACTAGGATGGCTGACTTCTTGACTTGTGTTTGATCTGATTCCCGGGAGCCATAGTGGTGGAAGAATTCTTATATTGGTTTTCCACTACGGCGGATAGCTTCTGAACTTTGTGTCAGATTGACAGAAGAAGTTTCAAGTTGAGTATCGGATGGACTTCTAGTTTGTGTCCTGCCCTCACAAATGGATTTTCACATTGATCTGCCTCTACGATGGAAGTATTCTTCGTTCTCGAGCCGCTACGGTGGTTGGTATTTCTTCAATAGAAATTTTTAAGGTCTCTTCCGCTACGGTGGAATTGTTCTCAGATTCAAATCCACTGCGGTGGCTAGCATCCTGCCTTCTTCATCAATGCATTTTCAAGTGCCGAGCCGCAAGAGATTTTCAGCCGCAGTGTTGAGTTTGGAGCCGGCTGTTGCAGATATTTTGAGATGAATTGAGTCACTGTGGGCAGGGCCATTCCAAATTTGACTTGTCTATTTCGACCCGACACTACGCTTTTGGTGCCAACAACATTTTTCTCACACATGGGAGTTTAATGCTGCTTTTTAGGATTTTTAACTCGTTGAGACCTATTTATACACCAAGTTAAAAGGTTTCTTTTATCATTGTTGTTTAATGGATAAAAGCAAGAAAATACTGAGTGTTTTTCCATTAGAGCTTCACATATGGTTAGTGGAGATACACCGTGGAGCTCACGTGGTGTAGCATTTCCAAGTGTCTTCAACTGTACAGAGCCTTTGGCCTGCCAAGTAGGTTTTCATTTTCCTTTTTTTTCAATTGGTTGGTGATTAGAATATTAAGCTGTCCATTTTCGATAGGTTGAGTAGAGCTGGTTAGGTTTTTTCACGGATTAGTTAAAAAGGAGGTCTTTTCCCGTATAACATTTAGGTTTCACCATTGTCGACATTTTTAGGTTTCCCTTAGCCACCTACCCGCTCATAGATCCTTAGTCAGTTAGGTGAAAGATGGATATTTAGGGGGGTGAGTTATCTGGTGACTAAAGGCTAGTTTGTGCCTTGCCTGTGGGCATTACTGCGCATTATGTTAGGTTTATTTTCTGATTCTTTGAGTTGCAGAGGTCACGCCAGTCCCTTTGGGGCATTTTTCTTCCCTCAACCTACTGAATCATTTTGCTTCTCCAGAGGCCCGATTTTTTTGCTAGAATGGATCAGTCTCGATGCATACCTTTGGGCGTTAGCACGAACCCTAATTTCATCATCTCGAGAAGACTCAAGGGGTTTCATTTTTTTATCCTTCGGTCGCGGGAGGTTGAGCCCAGAGATTCAAACTTGGGGCATAGCGCTCAGTTTGGCCGGAGTGATATTTCGAATCATGAACCCTGTAGGATATGAATAGCCTTTCGGTAGCATGACTTTTCTAAAAACATAGAAACCAAGACTATTTTCCAACCAGAAGCTTTATTGTCGAAGATTTGACCTTTTTGACTACAATGTGTTGTGTCTGTCTTGATGGAAGAAAATGGCACAGTAAGAAGAAATGATGTTTTGAAACTATTTGCTCAGTACCTGTTATTAATTTCGTTTCTTATTTGAATGCGTTAGTTTTTTTAATTTGAACGCTTAGACATGTTTTGTATTTTCACAGGTACCACTCACCGCAGACATCATGACAAAGAAGGGGAAGAAGAAGCCTAAGATTGTCGAGTATGATTCCGACACAGAAGTTGCAGAGGTCATGCCAGCAGTGAGAACTGCAATAGTGTATGAAGACACTAAGGAAATCATAGGATCAGAGCTTGAGTTGAAATGGGGCCATATCTACCCCATGCTGGTTGAAAGGAAAGTGACAGAAGCTGGTTTGGAAGACCTAGCTTTGTACGAGAACATATTGAGGTCCGGGATAACTAAAATAGCCACTAAGCCAGATATTTTTCCCTATGTAGAGTTAATTGGATTGATGTTTCCCAAAATAGACACAATAGGAATGATGATAAATGATGAGGAGGGAAAGCTTGTTCCATCTTTCACACCTGCATTCATTTCAGCAGCCTACAGTCTAGCAAAAAAGGAAATAAGTGTAACAACATAGTGGGTTAGAAGTCTGAATTTTGATTATACAGCCACAACAAATATGATGGTGGCTGAGGGAAAGACCTTCTGACACAAACAGTCAAGAGAATATGAGACTGCCCATCTTTGAACCCCTTTCAGGATAATAGCATTGATGATTAGCAAGTTGTATGGTAGGACTGATGGGAAGATCTATAATTTTGGTTGGATTCCCCTCATGTACTATGTAGCCATGGAAGGAACAATTTTTAATTGGGTAGATATAGTTACCAGGAACTTGGCCAAACATGTCAAAGAAGCTCAGGAAGGTTTGAAATAGAGCAAATCAGAATTTTTTATGTCTCTTTTTTGATAGATTGCATACTCTACCGTCACAGGTTCGAGAAGCTTAACTGTGTGTGGAAAGGGGGGAAGGCCCCTATATACACATCCTATCAGATTCTAGGAGCCCATAAATATCACAACCATTATCAATTTATATGTGAGGAATTCATAAGGCCCTTATATAAGTTTATCTTTCTAGAGGAGTTTCCATGTTTGTCAGACAGAGCTGTAGAATCCATCAAGGAATATGGATATTATTTTTTCTCCAAGGAAGGAACGTATCTAAGGATGTGTGGAGGCACCAAAGCACCCTCACTGCTGCCAAAATATGCAACTGATTACATAGTACACAAGGAAGCAGTTAGACAATTATTTTTGGATGGTTTTGGAAATCATTTTTTCAATTTAAATGAAGTTGTGTTCCCACCAATACCTTTCTATGTAGGGAGATACAAGTTCAATAAGGTCAAGAGTGCTCCAGAGTTCATCAAAGAACTGGATATTTTCCATTTTGGAGATAAAATCTTTCACCGAAATGATTCACAAGGAAAGGTGGCAGCTTACAAGGTAGCTCACAAGGTGAATTTCGAATATATAGGCTGTGTAGATAAATAGGAGCAAGTGTTCAGGAATGTCTCCAGCATGCCAGCTTTGAGCAAGTATTTGAAGCGAAAGACCTATGGGGTCAAGGGAAGTAGCAACAGCAATCCAAAACCAAATGAAAGAGAAGAAGAAGCTGCAAAGAAGGCCGAAGAAAAAATTACTTGTAGGCTTGCAGAAGGAGCAAAGAAATTGTTGGTATATGAAGCACAGAGGGATAAAGCAGAAGCTTCCAAGCAAAAGAATGTAGAGGCTATTTTGGAGAAAATTGGAGAGTTAGAAAAAGCCATAGCTCAAGAACCTGCAAACCCTGAGCAAGGAATACAAGATACATAAGGGCCTACAAAGGGACAAAACTAGGAAAATGAATAATTTTTAGGTGGCAGAGGTTAAGAGAAAATCCTTGTTCGGGATGATCTAGAGAACCCTCCATCCACATCCAGCAGCATCCTTACCGGGGGTCATATCCCCATAGTTGAATTGGGGCTAATACCATTTAACCCATCTAAACAATACAATGTGGCATGCTTAGAGGATATTCATTTTGATCCTAAAATGAAATCCATTACGTGGAGGACAGAGAAAACCTTGAGGATAGGGACTCAGCCACCACTGATCACAGTGACAAAGAGGATGGTCATGAGTATTGTAGAAGAACACCCAAAGCAATTGTCTTCTATGGGCATTGCAAATGCCTATGCCAATTCTCACAATATCGACAGGATTACAGAAACCATTGAGCAGTATAAGGGGAAGATGGCCGAAATGAAGGGATTTTTGAGGAAGGAAGAAAGGGTGGGCCGAGAATCAAAAAGAAAATATGAAGCTACCCTATCAGACTTTGAGAGGATTCAACAGGGACACCAAATTTTAGAAGAAGAGAGGGACAGTTTGAAGTTATCCAATGAAGATTTAATTAAATAGAAAGGAGGTTTGGAAAACAAGGTTGCAGAAGGATACTACTGAGCAGATGGAAGAATAGTATGAAACCCAGGTGTCAGCATTGGAGGCATAGAAGAGTTCATTGGAGGTGTTGTTAAAGGTGGAAAATGAGCAAAGAATAGATATAGAGCCTTTGAGGGAGCATGCCCTCATGCTCAGAAATAAAATGTATCAGATGCAGGTCCAGATAGCATATGAGGTGTTGAAGGTCCGGCAAGTGGAAGCTAGGTTGGAAGAAATTTCAGGCATAGCTTCTCAATTTAAAGACAAGACCCCAGATGTCATGGTAATCCTTCAAGGGAATTTGAATTGGTTGGAAACAACCAAGGAACCTCCAATAAATGCACAAATCAAAGACTCCGAGAGAGTGAAGCTGGAATATGAGCTAATAAGATTTGGGAATAAAGCTACTGAGAAGCTGATAGAGGTAGCCTAGGGAATTAAATACTTTGGCATAGAGTTTTGTATAAAGGTGCTTACAACTCACAACCACTGCCAAACATCTTCCAATAAGAGATTAGATGAATTGCCAAAGCATGAAGAGCACTTGAAACAATTGCATGCTAGATGGCAGGAGCATGAGCTGGGCATTCAGCCAATCAAATGTCTGGATGAAAAAGTGCTCAAGAATGTAATTGCCCAGGTAGAAGTAAGAAACTTCCTATTAATAGAAGTTCAACTTCAAGTGCTTCCAACCAGGATGGCTAATATAAAATCTCAAGTTGCCAAGCATTAGGTAGCTGTTAGATTTCTAGAGCCATCAAAGTTTGAGACAATATTGACAAATGCCAAGACATGCAAGCAGTTTATTAATGAGGTGGTCGGGTGCACTTTGAATGTTTGTCTTATTGACACATATTTTGTAATATTTATATTTTGCCTAAATTAGCGAGCTCACTAGGAGACAAAGTCATGTTGGTAACTGATTTGTAAAGGAAGTCCAAAAGGGCAGGAAGACCAAAAGACATTTAAAATTGTATAAGTATAGGTAGAGTTGAGGAAGAAAAGGACTTTTCCATGCTATATTTTGTGAAGTTTATTATAAGAATAACTATTTCCTTTTATAATAAAGAAAAGCCATATTTTTTGTTGGAGAAGGAGCTGTAAAGTTTCAAAAACATGTTGTAGACTGGTTGAATGTCAAATTATTTATGTTTCATCTTATTCTACGAACTGTGAGATCATTCTGACTTATGAATTACTTCCATGTTATGAACGATTTTCTGTTATTTTTATGAAACTTATGCAATACTATATTGAGTAATGAATGTTTTAACCAACAATGAGCTATCTCTATGTTTATCTTTCTACCTGTATTCACTTATTCTGAATTATGAATAGCTATATGTAATATTCTTTATGTATGTTTTACAGTACATTACTCACCATTAAATATAATCTTTCTCCCTAGGGATAGGTTAGATAGAATTAGTTTTCTTAGCATAGTTGTTATTTGTTTGTGATTTAGAAGCAAAAGGGGAAATAAGATGAGAGGTAAGAACCTGCACATCACATTGTGAACTCTTTGTTGTCTCTATCAATTGCACTTAGATTAGGCACTTGCATATCATATATAAAATAAAACTTACAAAAAAAAACAAAAAACAAACTTAAACCATTACTTGACCTACGGTAGTCAGACCGTAAACAAGACGGATTCCCCATATCAAACAATAACGAGCTAATTGGGAACATTTATTGGGGAGAGTACCTACTGTTGTTACCTGGGATTTTCTAGGACTCAACAGTTTTGGTGCTAGAAGGAGGGCTTCCAGTGCATGGATAGCCTAGGAAATTTGTTTTCTTGAGAACACTCCACCAGTGACAGTTTCGAAACCAATTTCCCTAAGAGACCCAGTCCTGAAGAAAAAGTTACAGAGTTTCTCTATTCCGTTGATAATGAGGTGGTTGATGATTTAAGGAGAATCACAAGGGTATACGTAAATAAGATTGGTGGATTTCCCATTATTCTTGCCTTGTCTAGAAAAGAATTTCGTAAGAAATACCGCCCTTACCGTGAGGATTCAGTGTTAGTGGAAGAATTTGAAGAGCTGGTAGAAACAACCCTACAAGATATTGTGCAACCTCTAAATCTGTTAGGACCAGATTCCCCTCACTGCTCACCTTTCTGAACCCATGTCCAATCTCCACCTAGAATCATGGAAAATGTGAATGCCAATCAGCTTCCTCCACCACCTACTTGGATGGATAGATCCCCCCTAAACCTTACCCCTCTGTTACATGCCATGCCTCATAATTTTGTTAAATAATTACCCAAGTTTGAACTGAATGAAGGAATTTCTGTGGATGATCATTAGCAAATTTTTTACCTAGCTTTAGAAGGTTTACAAGCAACAGAGCATGAAGATGTAGTCTACAGATTGTTCCCACATACTCTCAAGGGTAAATCGGCCTCATGGTATTTTTTCCTACAGGAAAAATCAATCCCAAACTGGAATACCTTTGAGAGATTGTTTAGAAACAAGTATGGAACCCAGAGAACTACCACTGCTTTAATGAAAGAGTTGCTTTCCCTCATAAAGGAAAAGAAAAAGAGGGTGCATAATTTCAATAAGACGTTTACTTCCCATCTGAATAACTTCGATGCAGCTATAAAACCTATTGAGAACACCTTAATTGAGTATTACACTTCAGCTCTTGGTCCTGAGATAGCTATGTTTGTCAAAATATCAATTAATCCCACCTTAGTGGAAACATATGAGGAAGCTAAGAAAGTGGAAGCCGAAATGGAAAGTATATACAAATATCCTACATAATCAGAGGAAAAAACTTTTGGAATTATAAATCCTTTGTTGTTAACTAAGCCTAAAGATGAGCAGTCATAGGAATTAGAGAGTGTGGTAAAAATGGTGCAGAAACTTTCAAATAAAATAATTGACATGGAAAAAGAGAAGGAGGCCAAGAAGAAGTTCAAACCTTATTACAAAAAGAGAGATGACAGTGGTCCATCCAAACCTCCCCCTCTTAGTCCCTCTGCTATGAACTTAACTGAAGTGAGAATGGAAAATTTCTGTACATTCCATCAGTAGCCTCACTCTGAAAAAAACTACCTATAGTGGATAAATTCTATGACTTTATTGATGAATCAGTTACTAGATTCCAAGTTAACAGAAACTGTGGATGAAGGAGATAAAGTTCATGAACCAATAGAGACACAAGAAGAAGATACTATGGTTTTATGGGATTTTGCACACATGTTTATTATAGAGGATGAAGGACTCACTGAGGAAGAAAAAATATCAAAAAAAAATGTTACAACAAGGAGTCAAGGCCCATTGAAAGAGGATAACATGATAATTCCCAAAATAAAGAAACTTCAGGAGAACTTGAAAAATATCAAAAATAATACTCAGACCATTAATATACCAGAGTTTGTCATCACGATTCAGAATCCCAAGATATTCAGTATGCCTATGAAGTCTGCAAAAAACAAAGTTGAAAATGTCAAGAAAAATTCCGTCGAGCATGAAATGGGATACAACATAATAGAAGATATCAAAAAGACTAAGACAAACATCTCTTTCTTTGAAATGTGTAACTTACCCCAACAAAGGGAAAAGTTGTTGAAAGCACTTGAGACACCTATAAAGAAACTCCAAAGTGATAACCAGTCTAAGGAAGAGATTGGTGAAGCAAGTATAGGAGGGAAGTCCAAATATAAGACACCAGTGTTTCTACTTACTTTTGAAATTTTCAATTTCAACGTACATAAATGTTTGGTAGACTCTGGAGCATCAGTGAATGTCATGTCACTTTCAGTCTTCAAGCAGATAAATGGTCAACCCAAGCTGACTATAGGTCAAGTTGTCCAATTAGATAGGATTGTAGTTAAAGTGGTAGGAGAAATTAAGGATGTCCTGATACGTTTGTCAGCATATGAGAGGGTTTGCCGGTATATAGACATTGTGGTAGTAGACATATCGGACGCATATGGGCTGGTTTTGAGCCCGGACTAGTTGACAAAATTAGATGGTTATTTTTCCTCTGACTAGTCACATTTGTGGTTTCCCTACAAAGGTTTCCAGAATCAGATAAAGGTGTTGACGGAACCTTAGATGAAACACAACATAACACAGTTGGAGGGGAAGAATGAACCAGTTAACTCTGTTTTGGGGAACTATTTCCTTGAGCTTGAACCGAGAAATTATCAAGCTAAAGAATCCATTGACACATCAGATACCCATCCCGATCTCCTTCAGTTCTCATGGGCTAATAAGATTGATTGTAATGTAGTATATTTAGTCTAAGATGTATATAGTAGTTCTAATTCAGTAGGGGTAGAAAAGAAAATTTGGATTCTTTATTTTGATGGTTCCTGTAGAAGGAGCAAGTTGATAAGTCGACTTGAAAAATAGCAGACTTAGTCGATCAGCCGACTAAGTCGATGAGCCGACGTAGTCAATCAACCGACTAAGTCGATGAGCCGACGTAGTCAATCAGCCAACTAAGTCGGTCGGCCGACTAAACTAGAGATTAGGTCGGCCACCTAAGGTCGTGTCAGTTCACCGAAACGACAGGTAGTTATTTTGTAACCATTTTGTAATCATATATATTACGCTGTTGAGCTAGATGAGAACTTAGTTCAGTTATCTGTGTTGTATGGACTCATTCATGTAATATAATCTATTATTGCACCTACTTGTTCTTATCTTCGTGTCTCTGTTTTATATGTATGTTTTAGTATGTATTATTGGTAACCTTATGTGATCTATGAGATTACAACATTGGTTCCATTGGTTATATGTGAGATTTTGCAAAGTTGGACAGATTTCCAACATCACCTCGCAATAACCGCCCCAGCCATTGTTGAATTCTGTGTACAAAAAAGACTGACCATCAGACTTCACAGCCCATGAAGACCAGACATATCACCATAACTATTGAGACCAGATAGGAAGAATTTTGTACCTCCCTGTTTCTTCGGGACGAAGAAACGTTTTGTTCATGGGGTAGATGTAGAAGGAGCAAGTCAATAAGTTGACTTGAATGATAGCCGACTTAGTCGATCAGCTGACTAAGTCGATGAGCCAACCTAGTCGATCAGGTGACTAAGTCAATGAGCCAACGTAGTCGATCAGCCGACTAATTCGGTCGGCTGACTAAACTAGAGATTAGGTCAGCCACCTAAGGTTGTGTCGGTTCACCGAACCGACAGGTAGTTATTTTGTAACTGTTTTGTAATCATATATATTAGGCTGTTGAGCCAGATGAGAAGACAGTTCAGTTCTCTGTGTTGTATGGACTCATTCATGTAATATAATTTGTTATTGCACCTACTTGTTCTTATCTTCTTGTCTCTGTTTTATATGTATGTTTTAGTATGTATTATTGGTAACCTTATGTGATCTATGAGATTACAACAGTTCCAAAACCCTAGAAGGATTAGGATCTGGCTGTGTCCTGATGGATCCTGAAAAGAAAAAAAAATTCATTTCCTGTAGATTAGAATTTGAGTGCACTAATAATACAGCCGTATACAAAGCATTAGTCCAGGGACTAAAAAAGGCAATGGAATTTAAAGTAAAAAATATAAAAGTGTATGGAGATTCTAAAATCATTGTTAAACAAGTTCGAAATACAATTCATTGCATATCACCACATCCGAAGGATTATCAAAATGAAGTATGGGATTTAATAACAAACTTTGATGCATTCAATATTATTTAGATTCCTAGATTAAATAATGCAACAACTGACATGTTATCTACTTCAGCTGCAAGGATGGCACCCTCAAATAACAGATGTTCAATTGAATTTCTTTTCAGGCCTTCCGTTCCAGACAATATCACCAGTCTGAGGGTGTTTGATGATGAACAACAAATCTTGGAATGTCTAACAAATGATGAAACCTTCAAAGGAGACATAATAGATGATGAAGAACATCAAGCAAACCTCCAAAATGGAAATTTCATTCCTAAAGGGGCCAGAACGTTGGAACAAATGTTCAATCTAGACAACAAGTTTATAATACCAGCAAATGTTAAGACACACATTTTGTCTTTGCAATTCAAGCTAATAAATCTGGGGTCAGAGGCTGAACACAAATATGTGAACCTAAGGTAGTGTTGTTCACCCAGGGAAAGGAGAAAATTCATCATCTTGTTCAAAAAATACAAAGATGTATTTGCTTGGACATATGAAGACCTCAAAACCTATGATACCAAAATTATAAAACATGTTGTTCCAATCAAAGTTGGATTCAAGCCTTTCCAACAGCCTTTGAGGAAGATGCACCCCAAATTAGAACCTATAATTCAAAGCGAGGTGAAGAAGCTTATTGATACTAAGATCATATTCAAGGTTAGACATTCAGAATGGGTTTCAAATTTGGTGCCAATACGAAAGAAATCTGGAGAGATCAGACTTTGTGTTGATTTCAGAAATTTAAACCGTGCATCTGATAAAGACAATTATTCTGTCCCACACATGGAGTATATATTACAGATGGTATCAAGCTCTGATCTATTTTCTCTGTTAGATGGATTCTCAAGCTAAAACCAAGTCTTAGTAGCAGAAGAAGACAAACTAAAGGCCACTTTCGGAACCAAGTGGGGGACTTTTCCATACAGAATAATTCCATGTGGACTCATTAACGCTGGAGCAACTTTCCAAAGGGCTATGGATATAGCTTTCCCCAGTATGATTGGCTGAAGTGTAGTGGTTACTTGGATGATGTCATGATATTTTCCAAGAAAAGAGAAGAACATGCATTTCATTTAAAACAGATTTTCAAACGTTGTCGAAAGTATGGCATTTCTTTAAATCCAAAGAAATGTGTGTTCACTATTACAGAAGGAAAGCTATTGGGTCACATAATTTCAAAGAAAGGGATCTCAATCAACCCAGAGAGGATTAAAGCAATAGAATAGATCCCTTTGCCCCATAATAAAAAAGGCACGTAGTCTTTTATGGGGACAATAAATTTTGTGCGAAGGTTTGTGCCAGATTTTGCTCAAATAGTCAAACCTTTGCAACAAATGGTCAAGCAAAGTTTCCAATTCAAGTGGATTGATTCAGAAAAGGATGCATTTAACAAGATAAAAACATCAATAGCTCATGCACCATCCCTTAAAATTCCCATCTTTGTAAAAGCTTTCATCTTATACACTTTTGCTTCAGACAATTCATTAGCAACAGTGCTTACGAAAAAAGAAGAAGGGGGAGATGAGTACCCCATATTGTTTATGAGTACTAGAATACAAGGGGCTGAATTGAATTAACCCATAGTTGATAAGCAAGATTATGCATTTTTTAATGCGTTGAATCAATTCAGACCATATATACAAAAGAACCGTACCAAAGTGATAGTTCCACACCCGACAGTCCGATCTCTTTTCGTATAGAAAGAGTTAGGAGAAAGAAGAGGTAAATGGGTAATAGCCTTACAATAATATGACTTAGAATTCAAACCAACAACCATATTCAAAGGGAAAGGGATCTGCAAATCGATGACTGATATTCAGGACAATGAACATAACGATTGGAAGAATGAAGCTGAGTTACACATGGTTGATGTATGTCCTTTATTTACATCTCCAGAATCTTGGTACAGAGACCTAGTTCATTATCTTCAACAAGGATACTTGCCTGAACACTAAAATTCCAATCAGAGGAGAGCATTACACTTAAATTCAGCCTCATCTTAGATTATTGATGGAGTTCTGTTGAGAAAAAACTATGATGGAGTTTTCCTCAGATGCTTGGAATGCGAAGATGCAGCTAAGGTTGTTATAGAGCTACATGATGGCCCCGCTGGAGGTCATTTCTTAGGAGATACTACAGCACATAATATTTTGAGAGTTGGGTATTACTGGCCGACCCTGTCCAAGGATGCTCATGCTTATGTTAGGAAATGTGATACTTTTCAAAGAAGCGAAGGAATACGAGAAAAGGCAACAGGACCATTAAAGCCAGTTATTATTTTCAAACCATTCGATCAGTGGGGGATTGATATTATCAGAGAGTGATAAAATAGGTCTCAGACACTGAGAGGGGGGGGGGGAGGGGGGTGAATCAGTTTCTATTTAAAACTTTAAAAATATCTTGCCAAATCACTTAATATAATCGGTCATATATATTATGAACATAAAGATACATACGAAGAATAAATATCAATATTAATTTATTTTATTGAATAAAATTCTTGTTTACAAATTATAATTGTATCTAGACCCAGCTAAATGGAGAGACCCGGCTTTCCTGGAAAGATTCAACTTTCCTTCAAAACCCAGTTTTCATACATGACCTAGCATGTAGAGAGGAATCCAATCCTTATTCAGGATCCAACTTGATTACAGACACCAATCTGTTTGTATGAACAGAAGTTCCATATCAATGGTAGAATATCCACCAAGATAGTAATAATGATCCACCAAGACAGACTTAGACACACTCTGACTTCAAATTTATATATGCTTCAATAGTCTTGGAACTTGAATCATCCTGACTCTTAAAATGATATGATATCCTTTTGAAAGAGGACATGTCTCTTCATTAAGAAATTAACTAATATAATAATGTGATTCCTCCTTTGTTTTATTTTTTTAAATAAAACACCATGTCTTTATCTTTTATAAGACATCATAATTTTTCACAATACGTGCCTCTTTATGTTTTATAACATATCACTTAAGTTTTTATATTGTTTATTCTTAACAACATGTATTTATGTTTTATAACATATCTTTTAAGTTTTTATATTGTTATTCTTAACAACATGGAACTTATTAAAGTATTACTCATCATAAAACTTCGTTGACTTCATTTCAATTGGAATCTTTTATTTATTGCATCTTTTTCAAACCATCTCATGCCCTTTCGGATCTCTGTTTTAATATTTATTTTAGAATTATGTTACTTTATTTAATTGTTAAATTAAATTAGTTAATTTAACCTTCATTGATCATCTCTGTCCAATTTATTCATGTAGCTGCTCCTTTTTAAAAACTCTTTATATCTTCATTTATTTTCCTGTAGTATGTCCTCTACCAGCAACCTTCATTTTATTTCATAACATATTAACTTATTTTTATTAATTTGACTTAGCTGGTCAATTTTAGTAAAAACTTGTTTAACAGATATTTTCATATTTATTACTGTCATATTCAGATTCTGTGTAAAAAAGAATTTTTCTTCAACTTGGGAAGTTGATTTTTCACACGTGTGATCCCCATATTAAAATATGAAACCATAGCTAGGTGGAAAATTAACCAAGGAACAAATCCATGTCATCTTATGAATTTATGGGCGCACAAGAACAACATGTGGCGGGCATTGCCAAAATGACTTTTTATTACTGGTTTTAACATTTAGACAAATTTCACTTTAACAGGAAAACATGATTTTTCTCAATTTTGGCAAGTTGATTTCTCCCTCATGTGATCACCATAAAGGAAAACCAAACCATGGATAGATAGACAGATATCCAAGGCACACACTCATGTCATCAGATTAATTTTTGGGCACATGAGTGACTTGGCAGGCATTTGAAATTAGCTACTCAACCTTTTTGAACATCAGAAACACATTTTTTTCTTATTTTGGCAGTCTCATAATTCACACATGTGCACACTCAAAGGAAGAATGACTTCTTGTCTAGATAGCCACTTCAACAAGGAACATTCCCATCCTTTTTAACTAATTTATTTGTACAGGAGGAACCTCTGGCGGGCATTTTACTGAATCCAGTTTTACTAATTTTTCAAACATTAAAGCAGTAAAACTGCTTAAAACGTTGTTTTGGAAATTCTCTATTTTTCTCTTCAAAGACTCTTAAATCAAACTGACACCATGGTCATGTGCACCTATGAACAAGATACATCATGATACTTTAATTTTATTTTTATCATCAACCTGTGAGGCATGACGAGCATTTCTAACTGACCTTTTATTACCAGTTATAACACAGTTGATTTCAGGATTTTCTCTAAAACTTATTCTGAAACCCCTTTTTGGAAGATTCATATTTTCTTTCTTATTGACTTCCAAAGAAAACTGAATACCTGGTCAAGTAGTACAATTAACAAGATATAAAACCCCCATATGCTGCTGGAATTTTCTCTCACCCATAAATTATGGAGGGCATCTTTCTGAGGTGTTTTATTCATTTTTTCTTGCTAAACACATGTTTTGGTAGGCTCAGAACGTTTTCCTCAGGCACTTTCAGGAAAAAATGAATACATGGTAAGGTAGGTAAAGAAACAATATACAAGACCCCCCTATGGTGGGGTAATTTACATTCTCCTATAAATTATGGCGGGCATTTTCCTAAACCATTTTTTTACTAGATTCCCATACTTGGTCATTTTTTTGTTTTTCACCAAATTGCCATATTTTTCAAAAGTATGTCAAACTTCTATAATGACTTTCTGATAGCTTCCAAAACACCATCATGTATTTTTCAAACCTCATCACACATGCCACATCACCATATATGCCATGTCATCATTTACCAATCATGCCACATCATCATTCATGCCATGTCATCATATCTTGCCATATCACGTCCTTGGTTATTCCTTTGTCATTACTGAGATCCTTTTGACATCGATGACAACCACATTCCATATTGCCAATAGAGAGATCAATCCAAAATCTTAATTGCAACACAAGTACATCCTGACAGCAATAGACTACTTCACCAGATGGGTAGAGGCCATCCCGTTGCGAAAAATGAATGAAGATGCAGTTATGTACTTCTTGCAAGATCATATTATGACCAGGTTTGGGGTTCCAATTTCCCTGGTTTTTTATAATTCTTCTTATTTTTCATCTATTAGACTAGCTACATTTTCAAATGAGAAAGGGATTAAGTTACATTATTAACTACTATCCAAAAGGTAATGGTCTAGCAGAATCTACAAATAAAAATCTCATTAGGAATTTGAATAAAACAGTCATAGAAAATCAAATAAGTTGGCACAAAGATATTCCTAACGCACTCTGGGTTGATTGAGTCACACCGAAAGACTCCTTAGGTGTGTCACCCTATACTCTAGTCTATGGGAAAGAAGCCATCCTGCCTCCCAATATCGTGTTTCCTTCCTCTCATCTACTCAAGCCTTTAGAGGAACTAACAATGAGGTCCTACAAATCTGAATCAATACTCTGCTAAAATTGGAAGAGTCTAGATCCAAGTCGAAAGAGGGGTTTAAGCACCAACAGGAAATGGTGAAAAGATGTTTCGATAAGCACAAAGTCGGAAAGAAGGAATTTGAAGTGGGTGATTTGGTTCTTAAATGGGATCACCCCCATGATGAAAAGGGAGAACACACTAAATTTCAGTAGCTATGGATAGCCCCTGTTTAGACTGCAGAGAAGTTAGGCCCCTCATTCTATAAATTACAAGATTTACAGGGGTGGGAAGAGAACTTGCCAGTCAATGGTTTAGTTCTCAAACCATATTCTTCTTAATGCTTTTCGGTTTTTCTTTGTACATAAATAAACCTTTTGATTTGTTTCAGTCTTGTTTTCATTAGATTACTTCTGCTTTATTTAAACTTTGATTTCTTAGAGTCTGATTTCTTGCAGTTTGTTTGCTTTACTTTATGTTTCAATAAACTGGCACAACCTTTGGCATTGGAGTTCATTAGAGTTCTGGATAGACTGAAAATATTTTGACTGAAGGAATGCTTTCTATTTGCACATATATCATGATTAATGATCCTTTAAGATTGGTATACTATCTAAATAGATTTTGAACACATTGAATTCATGTTTAATCCCTGTAAAATAACTAAGGTCAGAAAAGTCCATAATACTATTTTGAGGCTCTATTCACTTCACGCTAAAGTCTGTCCTAGGAAGCTAACAGCAAAAGACCCATGGAAAGGAATCAAGGTGAACAATTGTATGGCATTTAAAATAATCCCATGCAACAAATGAAATCCGAAAGGCCAAAAGAGTCAAATCTCCTAGAAAGAAAGCATACATCAAAAGACATACTGAATAAAATCACTTTGGATAAGATTTCTCAAAGGTTCTTCTCTGTCTGCGAGTTGAAAGAAAAATATCTCTCACACAAAAGGACACTATGGATGGAATAACCTAAACCAAATTTCAAATGAAGAAAGCAATCCGGAAATACTCAAAAGGACAAAATTCCAAAATAATCAAAAAAATGCAAAATGCATGGGAATGAGGAACAAACAAATATATCTGTTCACACCCCATTACAATCTTGTGGTGTCTAAGTTGGAAGCAATCCGAAAGCAAAAGTAAAATGAACTTCATATATTGGCCTCAAAAGAGTTGTCGAGACTTTGAAATCCTGGTTCCCCTATCCTATTGGACCATAATCAATGTTAAAGTTTATAAATCTTTCATTCTAGAAAAATCTGGGCATCTTAAAGGAATCTGGTAAAGTTTGTTTTAATAGGATACTTTAGAGCAGTTTTGGTTTTTAAAAGTTAGTTTCCCAGAGATCTGTGTTCGCCAGCAAGTCACCAATTATTTTTGCTGCAACAACTCCCCAAATTTTTTTTATATTTTTAGGACCCCCCTTTTAAATTTTTAGTTTTCCTTTATGCATTTTTTTATGATTGAAACCCAGCAAGTTTGGTTTGTTTATCATGTAGAAAGTCTCAATACCTTTGAGTTTTTATCAAGGAAGAAGTTGTGTTTGGATCTACCGCAGCGGGTGGGTTTCCCATTTATGAGCCACTATGGCAGTTGTTCTTCATCTGTGAGCCGCTACGGCGGACAACTTTGTATTTTCAAGCTGCTACGGCAGGTGCATTTCTTATTTGCAAGCCGCTATGATGGGAAAACTCTTTTGTTTCAAGCCGGAATGGCGGATGACTTTTGATTTGTATATCGAAAAATATCTGGTTATTTTGCTCGCTACAATGGTGGGGTTTCTCAAGTCGCACCCGCTATAGCGGCTGACTTCTTGACTTATGTTTGATCTGATGCCGGGGAGTCATGGTGGTGAATGAATTCTTATATTGGTTTGCCTCTATGGCGAATAGATTTTAAACTTTGTGTTGCATTAACGGAAGAATTTTCAAGTTGAGTATCGGATGGACTTCCGGTTTGCATTCCGCCCTCGCGAATGGATTTTGACGTTGGTCTGCCACTATGGTGGAAGTATTCTTTATTCTCAAGCCACTGCGGTGGTTGGTATTTTTTCAATGGAAATTTTTAAGGTCTCTGCCGCTACAGCGGAAGTGTTATTAGGTTCAAAGCCACTATGGCGGCTAGCATCCTGCCTTCTTCACCGATGCATTTTTGAGTGCCAAGCCATAAGATATTTTTGGGCACAGTGTTGAGTTGGGAGCCGGTTGTTGCCGCCATGGGCGGGGCCATTCCAAATTTGACTTATCTATTTCAACCCGATGTTGCACTTTTGGCGCCAACAACATTTTTCTCGCACATGGGAGTTTAATGCTACTTTTCAGTATTTTTAACCCACCAAGGCCTATTTATATGCCAAGTTAAAAGGTTTATTTTACCATTGTTGTTTAATGGAGAAAGGTAAGAAACTGCTAAGTGTTTTTCCATTTGAGCTTCATGTATAGTTAGTGGCGATATACCATGGAGCTCGCGTGGTGTAGCATTTCCAAGTGTCTTTGACTGCGCATAGCCTCCAGCTTGCCAGGTAGGTTTTCATTTTCCTTTTTTTCAATTGGTTCATGATTGGAATATTAAGTTGTCCACTGTCGATAGGTTGAGCAGAGGTAGTTAGGTTTTGTCACGGCTTAGTTAAAAAGGAGGTCTTTGCCTCTATGATGTTTAGGTTTCACCGTTATCAACATTTATAGGTTTTCCCTAGTCACCTATCCACTCACAAATCCTCAGTCAGTTAGGTGTATGATAGATATTTAGGGGGACAATTTTTCTGCCGACTAAAGGCCAGTTTGTGCCTCGCTTGTGGGTATTACTGAAGGTCATGGTTTCCTGTGCATTATGTTAGGTTTCTTTTCTGATGCTTTGAGTTGCAGAGGTCGCGCCAATCCCTTTGGGGGATTTTCCTGCCCTCAACCTACTGAATCTTTTAGCTTCTCCAAAGGCCTAAGTTTTTCGCTGGCATGGAGCAGTCCCTGTGCTTGCCTTCGGGCATTAGCACAAACCCTAATTTCATCATCTTGGGAAGACCCAGGGGGTTTCAGTTTTTTATCCTTTAGCCGTAGGAAGTTGAGTCTGGAGATTCAAACTTGGGGAATAGCGCTTAGTTTTGTCGGAGCGTTGTTTCGAATCACAAACCCTATAGGATCTGAACAGCCTTTTGGTAGTGTTCCTTTTCTAAAAATGTAGAAACCATGACTGTTTTCTAACCAGAAGCTTTATTTATGAATATTTGACCTGTTTGACTGCAGTGTGTTGTGCCTATCTTGGTGAAATAAAATGGCAGAGTAAGAATAAAATATGTTTTGAAACTATTTGCTCAATACCTGTTATTACGTTCATTTCTTATTTGAATGCAATAGTTTTTGTAATTTGAACGCTTAGACATGTTTTGTATTTTCATAGGTACCAATCACGGCAGACATCATGACAAATAAGGGGAAGAAGAAGCCTAATATTATTGAGTACGATTCTGACACATAAGTTATAGAGGTTGTGCCAGCAGTGAGAACTAAAATAGTGTATGAAGACATTAAGGCAATCACAGGAGCAGATCTTGAGTTCAAATGGGGCCAGATCTGCCCCATGCTGGTTGAAATAAAAGTGCTAGAAGCTGGTTTGGAATACCTAGCTTTGTAAGAGAACATATTGAGGTCTAGGATAACTGAAATAGCCACTAGGCCTGATATTTTTCCCTGTGCAGAGGTCATTGGATGGATATTGCCCAAAATAGACACAATAGGAATGATGATAAATGATGAGGAGGGAAAGCCTATTGCATATTTCTCACTTGCATTCATTTCAGTAGCCTACAATCTACCGGAAAAGGAAATAAGTGTAACAAATAGCCACATCAAAGATGATGGTAGCTAAGGGAAAGACCTTCCGATACAAACAGTCAAGAGAATATGAGACTGCCCATCTTCGAACCCCTTTTGGGATAATAGCATTGATGATTAACAAGTTGTATGGTAGGGCTGATGGGAAGATGTATGGTTTTGGTTGGAATCCCCTCATGTACTATGTAGACATGGAAGGAACATTTTTTAATTGGGCAGATATAGTTTCCAGGAACTTGGCCAAATGTGTCAAAGCAGCTCAGGAAGGTTTGAAACAGAGCAAATCAGAATTTTTTATGTCTTCATTTTTGATAGATTGCATACTCTACCATCACAGGTTCGCGAAGCTTAAATATGTGTGGAAAGGGGGAAAGGCCCCTATATACACAACCTATCATATTCTGGGAGCCCATAAATATCACAACCATTATTAGTTGATATGTGAGGAATTCATAAGGCCCTTATATAAGTTGAACTTTCTAGAGGAGTGTCCATGTTTATTAGAGGGAGCTGTAGAATCCATCAAGGAATATGGAGATTTTTTTTCTCCGAAGAAGGCATATATCTAAGGATGTATGGAGGCACCACAACACCCTTGCTGCTTCCCAAATATGCAACTGATTACATAGTACACAAGGAAGCAGTTAGACAAGTATTTCTGGATGGTTTTGGAAATCATTTGTTCAATGTAAATAAAGTTGTGTTCGCACCAGTACCTTTCCATGTAGGCAGCTACAAGTTCAATAAGGTCAAGAGTGCTCCAGATTTCGTTAAAGAACTGGAGATTTTCCATTTTGGTGAGAAAATGTTTCACCGAAATGATTCACAAAGAAAGGTGGTAGCTTACAAGGCATCTCACAAGGTGAATTTCGAATATGCAGACTATGTAGATAAAGAGGAGCAAGTGTTCAGGAATGTCTATAGCATGGCATCTTTGAGCAATCATTTGAAGGGAAAGACATCTTGGTTTAAGGGAAGTAGTAGCAGCAATCCAAAACAAAATGAAGGAGAAGAAGAAGCTGCAAAGAAGGCCGAATAAGAAAGTGCTCGCAGGCTTGCAAAAGGAGCGAAGAAATTGTTGGCAGAGGAAGCACAAAGGGATAAAACAGAAGCTTCCAAGAAAAATAATGCAGAGGTTGTTTCGGAGAAAATTGAAGAGTTAGAAAAAGGAATAGCTCAAGAAGCTGCAAACCATGAGCGAGGAATACAAGATACATAAGGGCCTACAGAGGAGAAAAACCAGGAAAATGAAGAAGTTTTAGGTGGTGGAGGTCAGGAGCAAAGCCCTGTTCAGGATAATCCAGAGAACCCTCCATCCACATCTAGCAGCATCCTTACAGAGGGTCATATCCCCATAGTTGAAATGGGGCTAATACCATTTACCCCATCTAAACAATACAATGTGGCATGCTTGGAGGATATTCGTTTTGATCCTAAAAAAAAATCCATTACGTGGAGGACAGAGAAAACCTTGAGGGTAGGGACTCAGCCACCAGTGACCACAATGACAAAGAGGATGGTCATGAGTAGTGTAGAAGAACACCCAAATCAATTAGCTTCTATGGGCATTGCAAATGCCTATGCCAATGCTCACAATATCGACAAGCTTACAGAAACCATTGAGCAGTATAAGGGGAAGATGGCCGAAAGGAAGGAATTTTTAAGGAAGGAAGAAAGGGTATGCCGAGAATAAAAAAGAAAATATGAAGCTACTCGATCAGACTTTGACATGCTTCAATAGGGACACCAAATTTTAGAAGAAGAGAGGGACAGTTTGAATTTATCCAATGAAGATTTAAGTAAAGAGAAAAAGATTTGGAAAACAAGTTTGCAGAAGGCTGCTGCTGAGTAGAAGGAAGAATAGTATGAAACCCAGGTGGCATCATTGGAGGCACATAAGAGTTCAATGGAGGTGTTGTTAAAGGTGGTAAATGAGAAAATAATACATATAGCGCCTTTGACGAAGCATACCCTCATGCTCAAAAATAAAATATATCAGATGCAGGTCCATATAGCAGATGAGGTGTTGAAGGTCCAGCAAGTGGAAGCTAGGTTGGAATAAATTTCAGGCATAGCTTCTCAATTTAAAGACAAGACCCAGGATGTCATGGAAATTCTTCAAGGGTGTTTGACTTGGTTGGAAACAACCAAGGAACCTCCAGCAAATGCACCGAGAGAGTGAACCTAGAATATGAGCTGATAGGATTTGGGAATAAAGCTGTTGAGAAGCTGATATAGGCAGCCTAAGGAACTAAATACTTTTGCACAGAGTTCTGTAGAAAGGCGATTACAACTCACAACCACTGCCAAACATCTTCCAAGAAGAGGTTAGATGAATTAACAGAGCATGAAGAGCACTTGAAACAATTTCATGCTAGATGGTAGGAGGATGAGCTAGGCATTCAGGTGATAAAAAGTCTAGATGAAAAAGTGCTCAAGAATGTAATTTCCCAGGCAGCATTAAGCAACTGTCTATTAGAGTATCAACTTAGAGTGCTTCCAGCCAAGATGGCTAATATAAAATCTCAAGTTGCCAAAGATGAGGTCACTGTTAGATTTCTAGAGCCATCAGAGTTTGAGACAATATTGACAGATGCCAAGACATGCAAGCAGTTTATTAATGAGGTGGCTGGGTCCACTTAGAATGTTTGTATTATTGACACATATTTTTTAATATTTATATTTTTCCTAAATTAGCGATCTCACTATGAGACAAAGTCATTTTTGTAACCGATTTGTAAAGGAAGTCCAAAAGGGCAGGAAGACCAAAATACATTTCAAATTGTATAAGTATAGGTAGAGTCGAGGAAGCAAAGGACTTTTCCATGATATCTTTTGTGAAGTTTATTGTAAGAAGAACTATTTCCTTTTATAATAAAGAAAAGCCATATTTTCTGCTGGAGAAGGAGCTATGAAGTTTCAAATACATGATGTAGACTGGTTGAATGTCGAATTATTTCTGTTTCAGCTTATTCTACTAAGTGTAAGATCATTCTGACGTATGAATTACTTCCATGTTATGAACGATTTTCTATTATTTTTATGAAAGTTATGCAGTATATTGAGTAATGAATGTTTTAACCAATAATGAGCTATCTCTATGTTTATCTTTCTACCTGTATTCATGTATTCTGAACTATGAAAAGCTATATATAATATTCTTTATGTATGTTTTACAGTACATTACTCACCATTAAATATAATCTTCCTCCCTAGGGATAGGTTATATAGAATTAGTTGACTTAGGATATTTGTTATTTGTTTGTGATTTAGAAGCAAAAAGGGAAATAAGATGAGAGGTAAGAACCTGTGCATCACATTGTGAACTCTTTGCTATCTCTATCGATTGCACTTAGATTAGGCACTTGCATATCATATATGAAATAAAACTAAAAAAATAAAAAATAAACTCAAACCATTACTTGACCTATGGTAGTCAGACCGTAAACCAGACTGATTCCCCATATCAAACAATAAGGAGCTAATTGGGAACGTTTATTGGGGAGAGTCCCTACTATTTTTACCTAGGATTTTCTAGGCCTCAACACAACGGTAGGTTATCTCTTTTTCAGTTCGGATCGACTATTTATGAAAAAGAAACACTCTAGCCAATCATGACCTGAAGAGTTCTCTTGGGTATTATTTTATACTTTTTCGGGCCCTAGAGACTAAATCATATGAAAATTAACCCTTTTGATTTTTGTTCTGTCTTTGTTGAGAATCTCTAAACATGAACGATACTGAGTTAACTTTCATTGGACTCATTAAACTAAACACTGAGAGACCCATTTTTGTTAAAGAACCGCTCCTTTCTTAGGTTTGTAAAACGTATGAGAATGGACTTGTCTTTGGACGAGCTATAATGAGTGTTTGTTACCCTCTTTGAACTCATAAAAATGAAAAGAGGCACTCATCAATCATGATGGGGAAATTAAGGGAAGGGAATCAGATCACTTTGCAAATAAAATGGCAGTTTGTTGTCACCTTTGAACATGGCACTTGTCTACATTTCATTCAGTCAATTGGGTAAATCATCTTGTCTTTGACTCAATCCACTTTCATGAGTCATGTCACTCCTTTGATTCTTTCAAAGAATGCATTGTCCGTTGTCACATTATGTTCCTCCTCATCGAGTCAATGCTGCCAAGTATTTTGTCGTGTTGCTCGATGTTGAAAGGGAAGTTAGAAGTTTACCTATGCAATTAAAACATCCTTTGTGTCGGTACCTTTTGAGTCAGTCCAATGGTTATGTTATCTACAACATTCCATATCTTTGTTCCAAGTTTTGTGTCATCGATGTGGGATTCATCATGGCCCTCCTTCGACGAGACTATTCCTATCAACATCAGCCCATCATCCAGGAATTAGTCTTAGAAACAAGTTTAGTACCTTGAGATCTGTATGCCTCAATGACAGATTCTCTCGTTCTAAACATAAGTTCACATCCTTGACCTTTGATCGAGAGATTCAACCTAGTGTTCAACATAAAATCATATATTCACACTTAGTAGATTGTACTAGGGTACCTTGGGAATCATTGACATTAATGGTGATCTCCCTCGCACTTGTTAGCAGTTCACATCATTGACTAGTAATCAAGTGGTTTCTACCATGTTTGACTTCATATCATTGTAATCACATAGATAGAATCGTACTTTGTGGAAGACGAGACGAAGACCCTCAGTATTTGTTGAAAAGCACTTTTATCTTTCTTCCCAGGTTGTGATGGAATATATTGTATGAAGTACCAGCATGGATCCACATTTGTATGGTCATGGCTATGCTCAAATTTGCTTCTGTATGACATAGATTTACATTGTATATCTGGTAGCTATGTCCAAGTTTGAGTCCTCTATCACATGGATCTATGTTGTATTATAGTAGCCATGTTTGTTTATCTCTCTCATGGATCTGCCTTGTATTGGACTACAGCCATGATGAATACACATTTGTTCATGAGTCAAAAGTATTGATATATTGCAAATGCCTAGTTGATGATCTCTGCTCAAGCTTATTCTTGCCTCAAAGTGATAACGTTCTATTTTAAAGCTCCCGCCTATCATATCCCTCTAGCCTCATGCTTTGGGGGGCATTCTATTATACCTAAATATCGTCACCATCATGTGCAGAGAACCCAAACCTCAGTGTTTCCCTCAATCCCAAATTGTGAAGCAAGAATATCGGTCCAGACATCAAATTTATTTATGAAAATCCAGCACTGCTTCTACCCTTTATTCAAAAATTGGTACCTTCTTCAGCACCGCCTGTAATGCATTGATAGTAAGTGGTGGCACCACCTTTACCCTTTGATCAAGGTGTGGTTTTTCCCCATCACCGCTCTCTCTCAGTGAGGAAGAAGCGGTGCCCTTGGTAAAAAGTGAAAAAGAGAGGTTCCCACGAAGCTTCTCGAAAGAAGGATTTGTGGCACCCTTATCCCTGATCACCAAGGCTAGTTGGGTTCGAGATCCATCTTTGTAGGATCTCCTAGCCACCTCACCCGCCAATTTCTCAACCATATCTATCCATTCCAAGCCTATAAAAGCAGGCTCATTCTCCATGGTTGAGAAGAGAGTAAAGTTATGTTGTTGCTTTGATATTCTGGCCTTAATCAGTTAAGTGAGCTTGAGGGAGCAAGTTGGAGTTATTGGGGATGAGATGTTGGATTTGTGAAGGAGTACATCGACACTAAGGAATAGGTTGTAAAATTATTCTCTATTATATAATGCAAAATTGGTTCCTTTCCCATGAAATATATTGTGTCATTATTGTATGTTTTATTATTGAATTCCTTAGTCATCAATATAGAATAGTGGATTATATTCTGGTTCTATTTGATCGTGTTTATTTTTTCTCTTGTGATTATGCAGTTAAATCCATGAAGGATCATCTTTACAGGAAACAGTGATACTAGAACATCAAACAGACTTGATTCTAGATCTCCACCTATTCTATGGAATGTCTTCCAATCTTGTCGTGTACCATTTGTTCTAGATCTGAACCATTCAGACTAGAGGAACAACTCCTGTCTGCAGGAGGTGCAAAATTCCTAGCAATAGCCATTGTTTTATAAATGTATTCATGGAATGCTTTAACTATTATTATTGAGATAATGGCTGGTGTGTTTTTAAGACCGAATGGCATAACTTTGTAAGCAAATGATCCAAATTCAGAGACGAATGTTGTCTTGTTTTGATCCTCCTTGGAGATTGGTACTTGATAATATCCTGAAAATCCATTTCTAGATGAGTAACACTCGTGTCTTGCAACTTCATTTAGGATTTCATCTGCAAACAGATTTGGAAATGGGTCTGTCAAGGTGACTTTGTTTAGCTCTCGAAACTCTACACAGATTCTCAATCTTGTTAGGTTATGATTTTTTGGTTGTATGACCATTGGGCTTGCCCATTCTGACTAGTTGATTGGGTAGATGATTCTAGCTGCTAGTATATTTTCGATATCTTTTTTCACTATCTCGTTATATTTGTGAGCAAGTTTGTAAGGTTGTTTCTTTATAGGTCTTTCATCTGGTTTAATATCAATCTTCACTTCGCCCATTTCCTGAACTAACCCTTTGAGGTCTTTATAGTCCCATGCGAAGGCATCCTGAAATTATTTTAGTAGGTTAACAATTTATGTTGTCTTGTCCTCATTCTAATATTCTCCTATTCTTTCCATTTTTGGTCTATCATCATCGGAGATGTTGATTTCTTTATTTTTAACCTTTGCGTCCATCCATTTTGGCGCCTTGCTTTCGTTGATTTGTCGACTTTCTTCTTTGAATTGTGAAAATGATGACGGAAAGTATTTTGTTGTCACCCAATCGGTATCTTATTTTTTGGTTGATTCAACCTTGAATATTGTTCTAATTGGTTTTGTCGTTTTTGGATGATCATATTTCTATTGAAATATTTTTCCATTTGTACTCTCAGTTTCTAGTCGAAGTTTTGTCGACTGTGGTATTTTATTAGACCAAATGTTATTACATGATGCTTTCGATTGGCTATGAGTTTGTATCAAACTGTTATGAAAAGTGAGTTGTATGAATTTTTTTATCTATTTCGTTGCTTCAACTAGTTTGTCATCTTCCGGTATGAATTTGAAATCCTTGGTGAAGTTTTCTTTGACTTTGTCCCATGAGAATGTTTCTGCTCATGCTTCTTCCATATTATACCACTTATTTGGTAAATAGTCTAATGTTTATGGAAATAGGTGCGGCCATATTCATTCATATTTGTAACCAAGTATTCTCCATTTCTTTTCAAATATACTTATGTGTGTTTTGGGGTCTTGTCCCTGTGTGAAGATTGGTATTTGTGCCTGTTTTCTTAGCTTCTTCCCTCTAAATATTTTGACAAAGTATGTTGAAGTTGTCACCCACGTTTGTAGTCTCGATTGATGGGTATCCCACCATCGAGCAGCTTGACTTGTAAATGTTTCGACCAGGCTTTGGAGTTGGCCATGTTCACCTATTTTTTTGGAAAATTGTTCAATATGAAGGACTGGTGATTCTCTCTCTTTATACCGAAGAGATTGTCTGTTTTCTATTTTGATTGGTGGTAAAGAAGGGTATTCCCTAATTTTTCTTTCGAATATTTTTGGTATGATGGACAAAAAAAAAAATTGACGTGTTGGTTTTTTCGAGATGGCCTAAATGGTCTAGCATCCTCTTGCCTGAGTTTCGTAGTTTTCCATATCCCAGTTGTATAATTCTGCATCTGATCTTATTGTAGGTACAACAGATCCCATGTTATTTTAACATGGGAGCCCAATCACACATATCAAGGTAACTTGGTAGGATCCTTCATGACCTTGTTGGCTTCTATAACATTTTTATTGAATCTTGGGATTCCCTAACTTAACCAAATTTCCAAAAAAAATCATGCTTGATTTGTTTGTTTTAAGATGCGGAAAGACTCATTTTGCTTGGAATTGTTTGGTCTCCCGCAGCCCGCATCCCACAACCCACAAGTTGCGGAATGCGGGATCTTTTAGTTGGATATTTCAATTTTCCTCCTCCCTGCGTCGCGCATCCAGCAAATGCGGAATGCGGAATGCGGGATATTTTTTTATAGGTATACTTTGATCAACCCACACCCCGCATCCCACAAAATTGTGGAATGTAGGCTGTGGGGTTGTAATTTGTTATCGTTTGGTTTGCGTGCGTCCACAACCTACATCCCACAAAATGTAGAATGGAGGGTGTGGATTCGAATGAATAAACTTTCGTTGTTTTGCAATTTCGTATCCCTCATCCCGTAAAATGTGGAATGCAGGTTGTAGAATGATTAATAAAATTTTGGTTTCATGTTTCGATCCCACATCCTGCAAAACCTGATCCTGGCTATTCTTTTCACCCTCATCCTATGGTTCATATTATTTCCCACGAACTATAAATGTGGTGGTCTTATTTATGAATTATTTTTCACTATTTTTACCATTGTAATTTTCTCTGCTACGTGAATTTACCTCCATATTTTACCAAGAAATCTCGACAGTGTTCACTACGGTTTCAGGTTAGTTATCAAGTCACCTTCTCACAATTTGAATTGCTTACTGTTCTTCCTTTATAATTCAATTTAATTACTGGTACAATCATTCAAATAGGACATGGAAACATCCAAAACACCTTGAATTACCAAGTGCAAAAACCTCCAAAAAGACATGCTTACCAAAGACCCAAATTGTGGTGTCTTCTCTAATACCAGTGGTCGAGTGTCTAAAACTTACCAGTTGGATTGGTCCCGAGTTTATTCCATATTTGATAATAATGACCTTTCAGACTTCTAGGGTGACCAACTCATTTATGAGAGAATTAGGGATTTTGGCCTGCATATGATTGCTGCAAAACTAGCTATCCTCCCTTACAATGATGTAGTTAGATGGATTATAGACCACGCTAATATGAAAGAACATTTCTTTAACACCGGTATTGGAATGCAATTGGCCAATTTCCACTCTGAAACCTTTGTGGGAATTTATGCCCTAAAACCTTTTAGGCAGCTCCTCGATGCAAAATTTGTTAAAGCTACCAAGTCTAGGTTCAATTTTGACCAAATACTAAAATCCTGGATGGCTGAACCGTGCAAGTTTTCCCAGAGGAAAGACAAAATTTACCCCATCGAATGGTTCAAGGAACCTTACTCCCTGCTTGCATCAATGTTGTGTAGGATTTATGGTCTCCCCAACTGTTCTTACTTCAAAGAAGAATGGGCTCCCATTGCTCACCATGTGATAACTACGGGCGAATCCTTCCCTTGGGCTTCAATCCTGTCACTTGAACTCAAAAATGCCTTACAAGAATTCCAGAAGGTTACTGCTAGGAAGAAGCCCAACTTTTATCTTTCTGCCTTCATTGTGGATATCTTCTGGGTCGAGTTCTGTTACCCCAATATGGGATGGAGTTGGGTATTACCATCCCCACCTATGGATATTTATCATTACGAGCTATGGGATACCAATTATGTAACTAGGTTTTATGATATATGTTAGAGTTTCCTCGCCCGGGTCTATTTCCTTATTTTCAATAAGGAAGCTCCTACTTTCTCACCTGAAGCTAAAACCCTCATAGCCACTATCGGAGATTGGTATGTCGATGAATCATTCACCTATATCAGGGTTTTTGGTAGCAATGCTGCTCATATGCTGCCTAAGGTCGTGTCGGATAGGTTGGTCCTTGAGGAGATTTCATTTCAAACAATCACAGAAGGGATCTACAAGAAATGTGCTGCACCTAAGAGGAAAGTTTGGCCTAAGTTTCTTATAACCCTTGGATCCTTGAGCATACCTACTTCTACTTGGGCATTAGAGCTCAGTGACCACATATTGTCACTCAAGCTTGGTTTTGCTAGTAAAAGGAAGCATGATCCCAAGGGGATTGTTGATTTACACCTGAAGCAGAACCATTTTAAAAAAGGATACACTCATGAGGAAACTCCATATGAATTTATTTATCAGGGACTTGATACTTTTTCTAAAGTCTTGGTGAGGGCTAAAAGCAAGGAAGAACAAATTCATATATTCCAATACCAAAAGGAAATCAGGGACAGAGTTCGACATTATAGGTCTATGGAGTTAGACATTTAGGAAAAGGTAATAAAAGATAGGGAAGAAAGGGAAGCTAAAATTGCAACAAAGGAGGCTCTAACATCCACAAATGCATCCATGAAAACTGGTTTAGACACAGGTAAAGGGAAAGCTCCTATGGTAGAATTTCCTTAGACATCTGTGGAGCAGCAAGTCAAGGCCTATTTGCATACTTCAGAGCAGATCAAACAAAGACTGAGAAAACTGACTTCAGCTTTAGACACTCAAGAAGTTACAACCTCTCAGCCAGTTGAAGCTACTCAGGTGACCACTGTGGTTGAAAAGACTCAATCTGAACAAGCACAGATTGAACAGAAACCTCTCAAATGGTTGAAGTCTTTAATTTCTTCCATCCCCACCTCTACTATAGATTTGACAAATTCAGAGGAGGAGGATGAGAGGGTTTCCCCTGTGCCTGTTACCGTTGAAACTGGAACTGGTAATGATTTACTAAATTTTACCAATGGTAGCAATGGAAAGTATTCATCACCTCCCTCACAATCTCAAATTTATTCTTAGTCTGGCCCATCCTCTTCTGTGTTACTTCTCTCTTCAATAATAGCTTTATCTTCATTATCTATTGGTTCTACTGTGACACCTTTTATGTCCCATATTTATCAATATTCCACTTGTCTACCTAAATCTATTACACCTGTTTCTATGGATATTCCCATTCCTTCATCTATTGTACCTCCAGTTTTCAAAATTCCATTGCATATTCCTTCTTTCAGCTCAGTGTCATCCCCTGTGGCTGAGAAAACTTCAGTTGTTTCACCATCATCACTCAAGGCCAATACTTTGCAAGTTTCATCTATTGAAACTTTTCTTCCTGACATTTCTTCAGCCCCTAAAGTAACTCTTGCTCAGAATGTTACTTCCTCTCCATCCACTTCTCCTATTACTATGACCATACCCTCTCACACCACAACTCAAACCTCTTCTCTGATATCCACAGGAATTAATATACCCCCCATTGATGAGATGAGGGATGAATTCAATGAATATTTTGTGATATCCCTGGGAGAATATCAATACAGTAAAGTCGATAAATCAGTGGTGAAGAAGGCTAAGAAGAGGAACAAGGATTAGAGTGATATGGACATGTCTGTTGCAAATGAGGTTGTATGGACCTAGTGATCAAGCAACCTGCAGGCATATGCCATAGATTCATCTTTTTTAGGAGCTTTTACAGGTGCCAATTTTGATGTTGTTAACACTTTGAACCGAGAATTTGACAAACAAAAAGCAGAAATTGTCAGTCTAAAGGAGGAACTAGAACAACGCAAGAGGCAACATGAGAATGGGTATGATGAACTTCAAGTGAAGAATGTTGTTCTCAATGAAGATCTGCAAAGAGAACATATTTTTAATACCACTTTGGTTCAGAAGGTTTCATTGTTATAAAGGCAGTATGAAGATGCAACTGCAAGTGCAGCTTCATCTTCGTTTTCCAAGTTTTCCTAGGAATAATTTAAAGAGCTTTCCATTCGAACCAACAAGGAGCATCATGATTTGGTCTGTGAGTTATTTAAAACTCTAGATAATATCTTTGAAACTCACATGGTTTTTGGCAAGATGTCTGTTGTTCTGGAATACCTAGTTGAGAAGAGACAACAAGCTTCGAAGGCTTATGATGAAGTGATAGACTGGAAAACATACATGAAAGATAAGCCAGATAATGTCACTTTCCTTACTAACTTCCATCTTAAGAAGGTCAGGATTATCTTGAGAGCTTGGGAAGATCTAGATGATACAATAGCTGAAGCCATAAAGAAAGCACATGCCATTTGCAGCAAAAGATGGTATGCAGCTGACAACAGTAGGGATGAATTATCCTTTCCTACAATGGTGCTTATTGAAAAAGCATGTCCACCTAGATTGATGATTGAGCAAGTGGAGTAGTGAAGGGATGAAGAGGAGGAGAAGATCAAGAAGCTTGACCATGTTAGCATACACGATGTAGATCAGTTGATCAAACACCCATTCGCAGTGGAAGGAAAGATTCACATCTATATCCGATTTTGGCATAAACTGGCTAAGAATGAGATTGAAGATCATAAGTGCAATGCCCATCTTTGCATTGAATCTGGTAGTTACCCTGATATTGAGGAATTTCTACGTATTTTGAGCATGTGGAGAGATTTCTTGGGATACTAGCTTTGTTTAGGTTTTGATCCTCTTTAGGTGGAAATCTTTTTTTTTTGTAATAATTATTTAAGAGAATGATCTCGAATGTATGAGGGACTTTTGGACTTTTGGAGGAAGGAAGAAAAATACATGAGATTGAAAAACACCTCTATTTTTCCTAAGGTTTATGTAATTTGTTACAGAATTCTGAATAAATATAGTATTGTTGTTTCCTATCTCTTGTATTTGATTTGGTCAAATTTCTTTGATAGATTTTGATTTTCTTGTTCCAAATGATTGTTGGCACTTGGGCAGACCCGGGTTAATGCTGTATATTTCGCACCAACAAACGACCCACTGTGTTGGCCCTTTCGGCAACAACCTGCGCGCAGGTTGTAGTCTCACCCGAAACAGCAATGGGGTGCCGCAG